>BROG01000065.1:1572500-1650000 GCA_030159075.1 Atrina japonica | reverse complement strand
GGACTTGACTGTGGACTCATGGCGGGTGTGACCGGTCGACAGGGGATGCTTACTCTTCCATGGCACCTGATCCCACTTCTTGGTTTCCAGAGGTCCGCATTTGTCCATTTTTACCGGATTCGTATCTATGTCCTGGACATTCTATTGATTTATACTTTGGTATCCGATATTTTTTA
Source organism: Atrina japonica (assembly GCA_030159075.1). Classification (NCBI taxonomy): domain Eukaryota; kingdom Metazoa; phylum Mollusca; class Bivalvia; order Pterioida; family Pinnidae; genus Atrina; species Atrina japonica. The sequence goes on along the minus strand of BROG01000065.1, from coordinate 1,649,824 downwards.
TATTATATTACACATAAATCTTGCCAAATTTGTTTGAAAGAAAATAAATAAAATAAAATAATAAAAATAAAATTTGATTTGATTTTTGTGTTCTACGCCATACACTTCAATCTTTCAGTCATATGATGGCGTCCAGTTTTTATTGGTGGGGAGAAACCCCGGTTACCCGGGTTAAGACCACCGACCTTCCGCAAGTAAACTGGCAAACTTTCCCACAAAATTCGAAAAGACCCTAGAGGGATTCGAACCAGAGTTGAGAGGTGTTTGCATATAATGCGGTTTTATATTTATTGACGGAAGTCGATGAAAACAGGGTGATTGACGCGGTTACTTAACTGATTCTTACATGTATGAGATATGGGCAATTTTGAATACTTATTCTCAGATTTAGTTCGCGATGATTAATATTCAACCATTCAGTAGAGGAGAGTTAAATGTGTCAGAAGAGAATTGCCCGAATGGGCGGTATGCAAATGGCTAATAGGCCTACCATGTGCGATTTGGATAGCAACAGATGATTGTTGTTAATAACAAATTATCATTTGAATTCTTATATTTTATCAGTGGAATATACCACATAAAGTTTGAGTGTGACTGCTAATATTCGTACATGACAACTTGAAGTAGCCATTCTATTTGACAACTGGGAAATGTCGTGATGTTTTTCAGTATATTTCAGTATATAGGTTAGCCCACTAGCAAATCCTTCAAATCAATTGAAACAAGACAAATGCATATTATGTTGTGAAATAACAAACTTTTATTTGACTGTTTAAAAGATAATTATCGACACATTCGTTATGGAAAATCCGTGTAGGCCTATAAAGTATAATAAATCCATATGTTATGTAGGTCAATTCAGACTTAACTATTTACCAGCTGATCATATATTTTATAACGCGAAAAAGATCGGTCTAAATATATAGAGAATCCCGTCAATTTACTGAGAAACCTATGAACACTACTTATGCTCGGCATTGACATCACAGGCTATGAAAAACAAGATGGGCCTGGGAATTAGCCTAGCAGTTTTAGGATTCGAGATAGGAGAGCTGATTTCACACGATGCCAATGACGAATTGTTTCTGACAGGAATATATGGTGACGGCAAAGCAAGCTGTTTATCAGAGATGCTTGACAAAATTGCACTAGACCTAACTCTCCTTTTTTTCTGTTCAACTTACCTGCAACTTACCCACTAAGCGAATTTTAATTTCTGTTGCCCGTGTTTCTTTTCATGACATGACCTAGATATATCGCAATATGGGCATGTACAGTTTGCTGCAGATGCAGGCCTAGTCTTGTGTTTTTTATTTCTTTCTGTGATTTTTGTTTGTTCTGTGGTAATGAATGGCTTTTAAGATTAGATAAAAATACGAAATGAATGTGTGTTATTTTATTCTTTATCGATTCATTCATATGTTCAGAGAATACTTGTCCGACAGATACATGACCATGGAAAGTTTTTTTTTTTTTAAATATTCATGTATTCCTAGGCCAAAAGTAAAGCGGTCAACACTTAGATCACGTGATAACCTACTTGTGTTGTTGAAACAACTATACAGTCATTCTGTATATCTGTAATGAAGAAAATTACAGTCGGTATGTAAATATATAAATATAGCTACACAGTCAACTTGTTTATGCAATGTGTATGACACGCCAATATTACATACATGAGTTTAATACAATTTTCCCACATAAACCTAACTTTTCTCCATTTTAAACCTATTTTCTCGCTTAATATGAGTTGTTCTCCAGTTAACGCGAGTTTCGAAAAGAACAAGGTTAAAATCATGGTAAATCACGAGTTAAAACTAGGTTTAACTGCACCAAAATTAAATTAGCACTTATATTTCTTGAGGAAAACTAGGTTTAACTCATTGTTTGTGATTTTGGCGTGGTAAACCTAGTTTTTTCTCAATTAATCCTAATCCTATTTTTCTCCATATATATATATATATATATATATATATATATATATATATATATATATATATATATATATATATATATATATATATATATATATATATATATGTATGTATATATATATAACGAGATAAACCTAGGTTTTATATCAAGATTAACTTTCTTTTTCTCTCGCTAAACCTAGTTTTACTTCATTTAATGCAAGTTTTTAGTAGTGAAAGTCATGAGCCTTTTAGCTAGGACTTTTAACCGATCCACGTTAATTTGAAGCTATCGAACATGTTACTGATTCCAGCTTTGACAGGGAAGTAAATTTAGAGTTTTTCTATAATTCCCTCGTCTCATTTGACACTGACAGAGACATGTCTCTGACACTGAGCGTCGGAATTTAATTGTTGTTTCGGAAATATCAGTCTACTAGATCTACGGGAAATGTACATAAATAAGGAACATGTTTGATGGAATGTATTACTTCCTCAATTCCTTTAGTCATTATATGACGTTATGAGGAATGCATGTCTGCAACATTTTATAAAAATAATGTATTTTTCCATCATGAGGAATCTATTGGCATTAAATTTTATAATTCTGTGTGAGGGTACGTATTGTATACTTTTGGATTTTTACACTACTATTTCTCTTGAAATACTAATACAAAACAACAAAGTACACATGTGATAATTATTGTCATATATTGAGAAGATTTCTTGCAACTAATTAAGCATATTACTTTAAAAAAACCAAAACATTTAAATGTTTATCTTCCAAATGTTTACTTGACAGCCCATACTAAGGAGGAATGTCAGTGCAGAATAACCAACCACAGAGTTTTTAATCTTGGCGGTACGTACTTTGTGTTTGTAATCCGTGTGTGTGTGTGGGGGGGGGGGTGTAGGTGTGTGTGTAGGTGTTTGTGTGTGTGTGTGTGTGTGTGTGTGTGTGTGTGTGTGTGTGTGTGTGTGTGTGTGTGCATGATAATTGCTTAATAAACATGTATGCTAGTCATATAAACTGTTACGTGGTACTGCGAGATATCGAGACTGGATCTCATTAAACAGCCGTTTATAATTGTGACTGATATGTTCCTCTTTTCAGTTTATTTGGCATTTTTAAAACATTTCTATATCCATTTACAATCAGATAATAACACAGATAAAACTTCTTGATTGAAACATTATCTGAAACTGTCAATATTTATGTTAAATAGATATCTTATTTCACCGAATGATTTTTCTATACAATATTTTCCCACTCTACTGTTGATTCAAGGTAAAAAAAAAACACACACACACACAAACACACAGACACACACACACACATATATATATATATATATATATATATATATATATATATATATATATATATATATATATATATATATATATATATATATTTCAGGGAGAAACGTTTTGCAGTTAAATGCAACTATACGAAAAAATCAGCAGTGTAAAGGTAAGGAAGTAAATTAATGTTAGTTGTATTTAGATTTTAAATTTTACGGTCGGTATAATAACCTAGTTTGCGAATACTCTGTTTCACAAAATGAAATGTTGAGTTACTTGTTTGATCGTTTCTTGATTCATCTGTATCAATTGTGACGAGGATTTATTCCTCACCTATTTCATTTGAATTTGACTTTGGACTCACGGCGACTGTGACCGGTCGACAGGGGGATGCATACTCCTCCATGGCACCTGATCCCATCTTTGTATTGTCCAATATTCAGCAGATTTGTATATTGATCCTGGACATCCTAAAGATCAATGGTTTGGTATGTGTTATCCCTCTCTCTCTCTCTCTCTCTCTCTCTCTCTCTCTCTCTCTCTCTCTCTCTCTCTCTCTCTCTCTCTCTCTCTCTCTCTCTCTCTCTCTCTCTCTCTCTCTCTCTCTCTCTCTCTCTCTCTCTCTCTCTCTCTCTCTCTCTCTCTCTCTCTCTCTCTCTCTCTCTCTCTCTCTCTCTCTCTCTCTCGTTATGTATGCTTCTTCCTCTACTTTATAAACTAATACGCTACTAATCATTGTTTTGTTATTTTGCAAGATCCAGTGGTTGAAGTACGATGCAACACTTCTTTTACTGAACTAGAAGACACAGTGATAAATATTACCAACATAACTGGCAGTGGCAACGCTAGTTACTATGGTATGTCGCAAGTAATTGTAAAACTCTAAGGTTATATGCAATTTTAAAACATTGATTTTTAGCACGGAAGTCACCGCATAAGATAACAATAATTTCTACAATTTATATCGTACTCCTGTTATACTTTTAATATTGGAAAATATTTAAAATGATTTAACCCATTTAAACGCAACAGACCATAATAGACTGGTCTAAACAATAAAAAAGATCATTCCATCTAGTTACTTAGGGTTGAAACGGTTAATTACCAATAAGATAATACTTGAGATATACCTGTATAACCCTCTGTTTTGGAAAATAGACAGAGGATATAATTTTGGGATTTGGGGGAGGGGGGTAGAACCAGGATATGTTCTTTGAGATGTGTTTTGTTGGATTTCTATATTCAATGCCCCTTTCGATTGCATTTTTTATTTAATTTTTGAAACTATATATAGTACAAATTAATGAATTTTAAGATTCTGGTTGTCTACAACGAGATTGTCCCGAGGACAGAATCTTATCACCAGGGGTGAGGTTTCGCTTTCCACTCAACACACCCATGATTTATTATTAGCACATCTTCAAATACATACTTATCTATGATGTATGTAATATCTAATTTGAGTCCTACGTCATTTGTAGCTTGTCTACAACTTAGGGTATGGACAAATAATTCTGACCTGGCATTTTGAAGATGTACTTTGAAAAATCCTGTTATGCTATGCATTTTCATTACATAAAAGCCCTACGGTATGACATTATATTGTGACGTCAGTTCGTGTGAAGCTTTTCTACAACTTAGGGTGAGGACAGATAAATTCCGACCGGGCAAAACGGTAGATCCATACGCCTGTTCAAGGTGGGAGAAAGCTGACTGTTATATGCTATGTGGTTTTACTTTGTGTATTTTCTATTTATTAGAAGATGCTAGTTGTGAAGTTACTGGTCGTGTTGAAAATGGTATATGTACCGAGTCCTGCACTGAAATGCAATTAGTAAATGGTAAGTTAAAAGTTTCAGACAATATGTATAGTCCCTACATTACGTATACGATCAAAAGAACAAATACTTGGTTCAGGGTTTTTCATGTATTTATCAACAAGTGAATTTGTGTATATAATTTCCACAACAAAGCAGCGATTACAAATATATCATGATGTTGATTAACCATATTAGATCCCAAGGTCTCAAAAGTTGGAGTGTGAAGGAATCTCTAAGTTTAGTCTAACATTATTCTATCCTACACGGAAGACTACGGAACCCAAGCGGAAACTTTATTGGCGAAAACATCAAAAAGATCAAAATTTGCTGCTAACAGTAAAATTGATCAATATTTCTGTTGTGGATGGAGAAATACCACAAGTGTTGAATTCATGTCAATACCACTCAAATTACAGTGGTTATTGTGTCGTCTGCATCGGTCATGACGAATATTTATTCATTATTTATTTCATTTGAATTTGACTATGGACCCACGGTTGGTGTGACCGGTCAACGGGAATGCATACTTCTCCATGACACTTGATCATACCTCTTGGTTTCCAGAGGTCCGTGTTTGTCCAATATTCCCCAGATTTGCATAGTGTATAAGCTGTAAAATCCCAAATGATGATTTAAGAAGTAATGATATGATATAGTATACAGAGCATTATTTTACTGCATTCGGTGGTTTCGAGCACTATATTGTCATACAAAGCGATATGCTAAATCTTTATCGAAGATGGTGCTTATCTTTCTATGCCAATAGTTATTAAAATCAGTCGATAAACGACTCGGGGTATTCCAGATTAAAAATTAGTAACAACTGTTTGCATATTTAATTGTAACAACTGGGCGCAGACATTTTGCATAGGGTAAAATGAGCCCAGCGATCTGAATTGATACATGAATATTGGTAGTACTTTGGAAGTTATAGGGTTGACGGTTGAAATTGAAAGGGAGGGGTCATATGAGAATAGATAGACCACTTTTGATTGCAAATTTTTGTTATCAAAAATATTGATCTTCCACCACAGAGTACTTATTATAATAAACATGGGAGTGACAGTGACCTGAAGTTTTTGTAAATTAGCATTGAGGCCTGAAGCGCAATATGAAGCGCAATTCAATGAGAAATGGGTTGAAAAATTTATGACATAATATACTTTTTTTCGAGTCATTCCATTCTGTCCAGTTTTGTAGGAATAGTTTGTTCTCATCACGTGACTTCAGCAGAAAGTCCGGCAAAGTCGCTTCCGGTTTCGTAATAGTTACATTCAAGACATTCAGTGATATATTGTTTCAGTCCACTTGTAGGGGATAAAGTTAAGATATATGTTATCTCTATTTAAGGTGACAAATTACATCACTTTCCTGTAGGGTACTTTTCAAATATGTTAACTAACACAGTATGTGACTAATATCCCAGTTCATATATACGATAAACCGCTCCACCGGAATATTTACTGTCCTACTTTTCTCTTTGAAACATTACACTATTATGTAACTCAAATTTCTCAAGTCCTCTCCGTTTCGAATATTTCCTTCTTTCGAGATAATTGAAGTAATAATAGAGAGTGTAACGACTGAATCAATCGAGCGAACTACTGTGACGAACCGTGATGAAACTGAACAACTCAAAATGTGTATTGATGAATTACATTTTTGTATTTCAGAAACCACCTTCATTTACTTTCAAAGCAAGTGTGAAAACACGAGTAAGATGGATAACAGGATACCTAATTGTACAGTTCAAAGGACCATTTTAGAATTTTTGGAGTGTAATTAATTAATTAATCATTCTTTAAGGTTTTCTTAATGATCTATATTTACCCTTTAACTCTTTTGGAATTTTTCATATACTTCAAATTCAATCTTAACTAATGAAGTCTTAGAGAAAGAAATTGTCGTCATGGGCAGTTATTTTTGTCATTATATATAAATGAATGAATTTATGTATTTCGGAATTTGAGTTGAAAGAAGTTTTCCTGAGTTTGTCTGAACAATTTGTTCTATCCGTTGTAATGGGGGTTAGGACAACTGATTTTTGACTCATTATTTCGACATAAAGAGATTCCACAATATACACATATATATGCGATTTTATTTTTATAGTACTAAAATCACGTTTTTCATTGGACACAACTTCCCGTCAACCTGTGAATGTACTATACGGCGGGTCAGATACCGGCATAAATCAATAGAATGTCAGGGATAGCTACAAATCCTCCAAAATGGACAAACCCTGAAACCACCTCTTGGTTTCAGGTGCCATGGAGGAGTAAGCATTGTCCATTTTTACACCCGATTTGAGTATCAGTCAAGTCCAATGAAACACGTGAGGAGTGTATCCTCTTTGGTATCGTCTCAACAACCGAACGATTTTTCAACATTTCACTTATACACATATAGTAGTCGCGAACAAGATTTTTATACCGACCGTAATACTTGCGGAATTGAAATCATATTTTTTCGATATTGTGTCACAATTTGTCAGTGAGTAGTTTAACTATAAAAATATGTTGTGCAAATCCTTTGAAACATTATGTTCTATAAGTAAGATACATATTTATAAAATACTCCTAACAGCAGAATATGGTTAAAGAAACTAACAATTATTTATGATTATAACAAGGCTTATTTTTACTGATACATCCTATTAACTGAATAATTTTATCATTCATTAGCAGAATAATTTTATGTGGTATTTTTCTTACACCAGAACTAAGAACTGACGATAACATTTATATTTTACAGGTATAATACAACATCAATACAGCTGGTTGATTTGGGGTTTCATCGGAGGAATAATTCTTCTTTGCGTTTGTTCGAACATTACTGTTGCAAAGTGGTATGTAATTTTAAAATTTTTTCAACGACATTTTAAATAGTGAACTAGATCTACATATATTTCACTACGATAATCAAACAAATTGATGTAATTTATATAAATTGCCTCTCGCTGGCCTCTCTGATGTTGACATTAAAGACGCTAACTGTTGAGGGGAACCGTAGTGTTCGGGAAAAAGTTCGCGTAACCCTGCGTAACCGAGGATCGAACCCAAGTCCTATTCGTGAGAAGCGCCAGTATACACGGTGAGATACCGATCACTATGATGCAATACTTTGTCATCATGTGTATTAGTTTGCATGCGTTTAGATCTAAATGTCATGTTTGTCTGAACTTAAATATTTTTTGTTTTAACTACAAGTCTTATTTTTTTAATTGGGTTTATAGAGTATATATATACGTAACTGGTGTGTAGAATCGAGAACTGTAATTCCCTTTTTTCTATCAATTTCCTTGTTTCTCAACTTGTGTCCGCCCGGCTTACTTTGGCATTTGGAGAGCTGACGATTACCGAATTTCAGTTCGATCAATTGGACTAAGTAAAGATCTTATACCTTACTCGGGTTAATGTATAAATTCAGTCAAGCATCTTTACAACTTTTCTGAACGTAGTGAAAAATTGGTGAATTTCATGTCAAACGAACACATTTGAAAAGTAATTTCAAAGCAAAAGGACAAACCCCATTCTGTTCTACGGATGCGAAGTGTATACGTGTTTGTGTGCGAATACAAATTTTGTCATTATTATTATAGAAAAAAATACTCCATAACGTTTACCTCATATCCAAGTACAGAGAGAGAGAGAGAGAGAGAGAGAGAGAGAGAGAGAGAGAGAGAGAGAGAGAGAGAGAGAGAGAGAGAGAGAGAGAGAGAGAGAGAGAGAGAGAGAGAGAGAGAGAGAGAGAGAGAGAGAGAGAGAGAGAGAGAGAGAGAACAAATACCAAACCATTGATCTTTAGGATGTCCAGGATCAATATACAAATCTGCTGAATATTGGACAATACAAAGATGGGATCAGGTGCCATGGATGAGTATGCATTCCCCCGTCGACCGGTCACAGCCGCCGTGAGTCCAAATTCAAATGAAATAGGGTGAGGAATAAATAGGTCGACAATTGATACAGATAAATCAAGAAACTCAAACATAACTACATTTTTTTGTGAAACAGAGTATTCGCAAACTAGGTTATTATACCGACCGTAAAATTTAAAATCTAAATACAACTAACATTCAGTGTCTCCTTTTAGTGTGGTCTATTACTTTGCACATTATGTCGGTTAGTCTGTCGATCGATAAAACACATCGCATTCTGATCATTATTTCAATAACTCTTTTTAATCTTTATCATATTTTATATCATGGTTGTGTGTTAGAAGTAGATGGTCCCTCTTGATTCCCAGATCTAAAGGCATCGGGTGCAATGCAGTGATTTATACAATTCATCCGCCTCATATCTAGAGAACCGGTTGCTTGACAGTTATGATATTTGATGCATTAGATTGTCACTGGTAGCACAGATTACCCCTGCAGATGACATGGTTTATGTATTTAATGGCCAATTTTTTTTTATTTTTTTTCAGTTCTAAAAGGAAAAAGTTTAACATAAATCATCGAATGTCTGTTTTTGGAGACCGGAATTGTGACTTGGTTAATCAGTCCAATGCATGTTTCCGCGTCCCAGAATTCGACTACGATACAGTTGACAAATCACGAAACAAAGATTCACCGACAGAGGGCAGTAGTGCCGTCAAATCTCTTGGAGCACGTGGGAATTCCCGTGACACATGTTACGAAAGTATTAATGAGTTGGAGATGAAAAAAATCATACAGTCCTCCGGCGACGACGGACTACGTCCGGAGAGTTTTGTGTACAATTTACAACGCCAAAAAGACACAAAAAGTGGAGACTACGATCTTCCATGGCCACGACAACTTCAATTTATACCCGAGAATGGAGAAAGTGATGGTTATTCTGAAGTAATGAAAGGTAAAAGAACATCGATCAAAAATGGTGATGATGCTGGGAAGAAAGACAAAGCCGAGAACATGCATGAAGGCACTATTGATGATAGCGATTATCCGTATAGTAAGGCAAACATTACAAAAACTATAGAGGACTGTTCTAAAGATGGGGCAAAATCTTTTTCAATCGACAAATCATTGACCGAAAATACATCCAACGAACTGTCGCACAGTAACTCTACCGACGAATTAGGGACCAACGGAAATGCCCTTGAGAATTTGCAGTCTGATTTCATGGATAAATTGAAGGACGTTGACACTTCCTTTGATGGTCTTAAGAATCATTCTGTGAACAATGACACTCCTCTCAAAGAGGGCCCATCTTCTGATTTATTTGACGAAACAATGGCCTACAACACTGCAATCGAGAGAGTAGAGCCTGATCCTAATGTCAAAATAGAAGATACAGGCTTTACCGAGGAAGGTGTCAATTCTGAACTAAAAGACAAAACCACGGATACAAACACAGTCGATGGATTTGACGAGACAAACATGATAATAGGGTTACAATCAGGTGGTTCCAAGATGAGCTACTCTAAAGGTAAAACAGAGGAGTCAAATGATAAACAAATTAATGGCAATAATGTTGCACACGACGACGGTATTACAAGGGAAGAAATCGGCATTGATCAAAACAAAAAAAAATACAAAGACACTGCAGTGCAAGTAGAATTTTGAAAAAGAATGAAGATACTCCAAATCATATTTATGATACATGTATTCCATTAGACGGGAATATTTATATTACAGTGGTCTCCGAACTCACAAAAATGGATAAATAACCAATTGATAAGCCCTATATTTAGAATTGCTGAGCTTTTTTGTAATTGATTTTCTAAATATCTTGCATGTAAATAGCAATAGTACTGTATAAGATTGATTGTATTTCAATTAATGTATTACAGAGACTCTAAGTCAGAACTATCAATGGGTAAAGGGGCATTAGCTGTGTTTACCAAATAAAGAAAAAACCAAAAACAAAAACATTTCAATTTGGTTCTACTTTTTCTTAATGTCCAATAACAAATTGAAGCCTGTGTGGTATAGTAAAATCTTTATAACCTGGCAGGATGAAGTCTGGTGAACCCTTTGTTGACTTAGACGAGTGTAAATTTGAGGTAATAATACGAAACGACTTTAAAAATATATTGGCACTAGTATTAAAATAAGTACATTTGTAGTGAAAAAAAGGAGAAAAAAAATTTTGAAAAAAAAAATAAAAACACAGCTAAAGCCCCATTTAATTTTTGTAACTGTGTTTTAAAATGTACATTATTTAGATTGTAAAACTAGATAAATTTGTTTAAAAAATACTGTAGATTTTGAAGCCGGTATTGTTTATATATATATACATAATAATCCATTAACCCCTGTGGTCACTTTTAGACTCACCCAAATCAATAAATAGTATGGTTTACTGTAATAATATCTGAAGTGAACAAGTTCAAATTGCATGTAAAATTATTATAATGTTTATTCTAAATGATACATCCCTGAATTCCAACAGTGGACTATGTCATTCTTTCAAAAATGAGGAGGTTTAAATGGGTGATGAGTTTGATACTGACAAGCATGTTTTATAATGCAATATAAAACATGTAATTGCAATTTGCTTTATATTTTAAAAAAAAATGTTTTCTGTTTTAAAACTTTGATGCGTACTACGTTAATATGACCTACTTATTATTATGTAATTTTGATTTCCTCATTCCACAGACTTAAAATTTTATCACGTGACATATACACATTAAATATCATACATATTTACGATTAAACTTTAAATTAAAACCTCTTTTTGAGGACCACTCTAGCACAGTTAAATTTCAATCCCCATCAAAAATCATTCACGCAATACAAATCATCCATGCAATACATGAACGTCACCATTTTGAAAACATAGTCCGCCATACGACAAGAAGTCTTAGCATAATTAATACCTTTATTCAAATTAATCAAAGAGATATATCAAATATTCAACAATGGCAATACTTGTTGAATAAAAATACGGTTAAAACTGAAATTTGCAAAATTATAACTGATGTATTAAAATCCATATACCTTGGCGGGGTTAAGTCTTGCCAACGCTTCCTTCACCTGGACAAGTTGAAATTTTAGGTATTAAATCATTATGACATTAAAATAACACCAGCAAGTGTAATCGTCCCTACTTGTCATCAAATAAACCAACAAGTATCCAGTAAGGAATGAAACGTTTTTCCGGTGATACTTGTCATAACCTTAAAATAAATATAATCAAGTTAAGTGAATTGTACGATACCAAATAAAGAGTTTTAGATATGTCTCAATCAAATAAGCAACATGAAATCTAGTTTATACAACAAAAATGTAATCAATTTCCATAATAATTCATTTCTGGTGAAAGTTGTTAAAAGTTGCATCTTAATTTTCAATATTTAATATATGGACATTTATTCCTTAATTTCAAATAAACTTTTATGACGGCAGTCCGTTTATAATGGTGGGGGAGAGAACCAAGTTACAATGTACCTGGGAATAGACCACTCGCCTTCTGCATGCAAACTGGCAAAAAATAGACAACTGTAATTGATTCCCTCAAATATCATTTATAATACACAACCATGTAAGACTTCACCTCTAATATTATATACAGACAACCGTCTGTTCCCAATGTATCACAGGTCCCACTGTATAGTGGCATTTTTATTTTCAGATATCCTTGTGCATGTCATTAATTTTTATGTCTATTACAGCAGAACCTGTCTTGAAAGACCACTGTCATGTAAGACCGTTATTTAAGACCACATTTTGAAAACCACCTAGTTAAATAAATCTGTATATAAAACCTCTTTTGAGAGCCCACCTGTCTTGAGAAACCAAATTTCAGTGGCAGAAAGGGTGGAGGTCTCTCATGGCAGGTTCCACCGTATAAGTAAGAAATCACTGCAATCATGTTATTGTTCAAAACATAATTTTGTCTATGAAACAACAATTATATGTTAATCATGTGCTTATATTATATTTGACATGTTCCAAACAATGAAATTATTTAGTACCATAATACAGTGGGCCACTGATATGGTATTCAAGATCAATATCTGATAACTTTTCTGTTTTTTATTCCAATTCTATATAAATACATTGTAAGTTCTTGTACATGCTGTACAAAATATAACTGTATGTTTAACAATCTGTATTTTAATAAATATAAAAAAAACCGAAAACTAGATTTCATAGTTTCTTTTTGTGATAGTAATTTATTCATGAAAACAATCACTGGTTCACCTTTTCATAACAAAAACAAAACAAATACAAAAACAAAAAATTGTTTCACATTAGATTGGAATATCTGGAATATTTTGCCATTTAAAATTCATGACTCATTCAAACACAACTGGTATGAAAGTCATCTCCAATGTTTCTAAGAGAAATTTACATGTATTCATACATTTTACTTTCATTTCAAATTCAATTTCACATTTAATATGGACAAAGAGTCAAAAACTAAAAGAAGGTGATTTTTTTTTCAGTTTTACATTAATCAAAATGCATGTTTTGCCTACAAAATGTATACCGAAACATAAATTTACAATAATAGGAGTCAAATGAGTATCATGCATTATGATGTTGTTATTTTATCACTTATTAACATAAACATTTTTTAAATGATACCCACAAAACTGTCAATACAGTGGAACCTGTCTTTATATAAAAACTCTTTTGAGAGACCACCTGCCTTGAGAGACAACATTTCAGTGGTAGACTGGGTGGTCTCTCAAGACAGATTGCACTATAAACATAAAAGTATTATATATTATATGCATAAAGCATGTCAACCATGTCTGGTGACATCCCACACTTGATTCTACCATATGTTTCATAGTATACTTTGATGAAATATCTATATTTAGAGTACAGGAATTTCTTTCAAAATTTCCTACTGTAAATTTGTCATATAACATTACGTAATTAGATAAAATGTAGTAGGAATTAATAAGGATAACAAAATATAAGAATGTTAAAAAAAAGTCTGAATTAACTTTGGAAAATTTAACAAATCAACCAATAATAATTCTGGGTGTGTGTTCTACAGGCAATAAAGTGCTTAACAATTTTACATATATAAGAAAATGAAGTATTTATTTATATAACGTGAATTCCAGAGAACTAATCCTTCTAAAACAATAGTTGGTCACGAAGGCAGACCATATAGCTCGGCTGTTTTATGCTCATTATAATTTGGGTCAAAATCCCCCTGCATTGTTGAGTAATGACTGTAGACAATGTGTATGCGAAATTTCATGGCTGTAGCTGCAGTATTTTGCCCACAATGGACTGAAACAAAAAGCTTAATTTTAAGTCCAGGAAGCTGGAAATTTGGGCCAAAGTTAAGAGCACAGCAACCAGTATCACCCTGAAGTTTCATGGCTGTAGCTGCAGTACTTTAACCACGATAGATTAATACATAAAGTTGAACAAAAACAACGACGACACTAACACGGAAATGGTGACAGCAATAGCTCTTCTATTCTTCAAACAGGCGACCAAAAAATCATGTCACTTCCTGATACCAATCACATTTCAAAAGTCAGGACCCAGTTGCACAACGGGTTGTTAAATTTAACCAATGTTAAACCAATGGGCTAACTTTACGATAAATTTAACGATGCATTGTGCAACCTGGTCCTGAATTTTATCATTCAGTTTTGAAGTGTGAAATAACGAAAACGTGTTAATGTAAATGAAACATCTTGTATGAATATTGCTAATTCCTAAGGCATTTTCATCAGTCAAACTATAGATACATTATACGCTTGTCTATAACAGAACACAAATGATACAAAATGTGTGAATTTTCATAAAAAAGTTACTGAAACATACATGAAATATGAGTAAACAGTATATATCAAAATTGTGCCCCTCTGTGTTGCTGTAAATTTATCGGGTGTCTAATACCAGAACAGTTCGGTATTTATTTCCTCAAACTGAACCCTCCAAGTTCTGAACAAAATATTTGGTCCGACTGATGTTAAGTTATGGCAAGTTCCTCTGTATATATACATATACTTCTGCTTAGCCCATCAAAAGTATTACCCACAAAACTTCCACAATCCTGGGGTCGCAGAATAATGAAATTTGCTATTTATTATCCTTTCATCAAACATAGTAGACAGAAATAAGGCTCTAAAATACATGATAGCACCTTTTTAAATTAAGAATGATATATTACACATGTTACAGTAATGATGCTAAAAAATTACATATTAACCAAGACATTGTGAACAATTTATATACCAACAGTTCCAAACCACACACAAAACACTGACGTAAATGGGAAGACCTCTTTTACAACGTGTCAATTGCCATCCGGTATTGACCAACCGATACGGTTTGCCAATAAGCTTTTTTGAACATGTGCAAAATGTATTTTGGGTAGCGATAAAGGTGGTGGTGGTTAGGGGAGGGGGGTGTCGAAATGGGCACTTTTGACTCATGCAAGTCCCTACTTGTGAACATTATTTCCTAATTTATTATAAATAAAAAATGTATCTTTAGTAATTGAAAAAAAAAAAAAATTCCTCAACTTATTGCCCCTTTTTCAATAAATAATATTAATTTAACAAATACTATCTTTAAGACCTAGTCATCTGCTTGTTTTAGGCATGCGTGATAATGCTAATATTCTGCACAAAACGGATTCATTCCCAGATTGCAATCGATGCGTTGTAAAAGAGATCTTCCTGACGTAAACCCTCAAATAAAATATTATTACAAATGTCAAGAAAGAGGTAATTTTTTCTAAAACTTCAGTCTATATACTGTATATCCGGATATTTTTGCTCATGTTTTATTTTCACCATTTTTGCCCTTTGATGAGAGGGCGAATTTATAAATGGTAGTAAAATTTTTCAAACTAATTAAAGCACAGACACACATGTCATCTATAAGACTCTGATTTTTAGGGCAAATTTATGACAGGGTGAATATGTTTTCTGCTGAAAGAGGGCAAAAATAACCAGGGGGGGGCGAAAATTTCCAGATATACAGTAGTAATATCAGAGTAAGAAATTATCACATTTTATATTTCCATTGTTTATGTGAACTTGAAATGGATGATAAACAAGTCATCAAAACAAAGGTCAACCTTAAGTTCATGTTAAGTTCACGAATAATAAAGTTTACATAGGAATATACAGTACTTTGAACTGTTAATCAAATATGATTAAATATTAAATATGTTCAAGTTGACATGTTGTCTTGCATGTGCATCTGTCCACCTGTGTGTCCATCTCTGTCTGCCTGTGTGTGTGTCCATCTCTGTCCGCCTGTGTGTGTGTCCATCTCTGTTTGCCTGTGTGTGTGTCCATCTCTGTCCGCCTGTGTGTGTGTGTATGTCCATCTCTGTCAGCTTGTGTTTGTGCGTGTTAGAGTATATTTGCATGTGTTTTCTAGCTGTATGGTTAATAAAGATGAACATTGGGCCTCATTTTAATACTCTTAACACAGTTTGCTGATGCACAAAGTCAAAGTCTATAATTTTGATTTGCTTCCAATGACTGGTTTTTCAACAAAATCTTTCCACCAATTGGGTCTCTCAAGGGCATTCGGTCCCTGTATCATTGCGCCGTACAGATTCTTATATATCTGAAAACACCACAGAAATAATGTAAATAATATTATTTATGTTATTCCTGATAACTTTCAACATGTTCAATAATTAATATTCATAAATTTCAGTCCATTTCACTGGATCAAAGAGATATAACATATTGATCAATTCTCAATTACCTGAAAGTTATTAACCCAGCCCATTGACAGAACTTCTTTTGATCCATAATGCTGCATTTACTGCATGTCAGTTTAATTTTTAACAGACAGCAGAGATCACATGAGCCACACACAGGTGACCTGACAACAGACAGCAGAGATCACATGAGCCACACACAGGGGTGACCTGACAACAGACAGCAGAGATCACATGAGCCACACACAGGTGACCTGACAACAGACAGCATAGATCACATGATCCACACACAGGGGTGACTTGATGACAGACAGCAGAGATCACATGAGCCACACACAGGGGTGACTTGATGACAGACAGCAGAGATCACATGAGCCACACACAGGGGTGACTTGATGACAGACAGCAGAGATCACATGAACCACACACAGGGGTGACTTGATGACAGACAGCAGAGATCACATGAGCCACACACAGGGGTGACTTGATGACAGACAGAAGAGATCACATGAGCCACACACAGGTGACCTGACAACAGACAGCAGAGATCACATGAGCCACACACAGGGGTGACTTGATGACAGACAGCTGAGATCACATGAACCACACACAGGTGACTTCACAACAGACAGCAGAGATCACATGAACCACACACAGGTGACTTCACAACAGACAGCAGAGATCACATGAACCACACACAGGTGACTTCACAACAGACAGCAGAGATCACATGAGTCACACACAAGTGACGTAACAAGAGACAGCAGGGCTCACTTGAGTCACACACAGGTGATTTGACAAGAGGCAGCAGAGATCACATGAGTCACAGATGACTTGACAACAGACAGCAGAGATCACATGAGTCACACACAGGTAACTTGACAACAGACAGGAGAGATCACATGAGCCACACAAAGGTGACTTGACAACAGACAGCAGAGATCACTTCAGCCACAAACAGGTGACTTGATAACAGACAGTAGAACTTGACCAGCCTTGACTTTAAAATATGCCAAAAAATGAATTTTATCATGTTTATAATCAAATATTATTTCGTTATTGATGATTTGATATCAACTGACCTGTCCATCTGACATTCCAATGGGAGAGTTCAATATGAAGTCTGTGGGGGCCATAACATCAGCCAAAGACACAGCATCGTCCTTCAATTCATAACACAACCTAAGAATGGCTTCCCGCAGGTATTTCGGTGGTTCACTTCCTGATAAATAGCCACCTGTAGAAAGACAGCATAATAAATTCATTATCATTAAGTATTAATCCATTTACCCTTGAGATACAATAGACTCTTCTTAACATCAATAAGATTGGCCAGTCTCATTGCATCTTCAGGGGAGAAATAGCTCAAGTATGGAAGAAGACAAAGTAACACACTTCAGGTTTTGTGCTATAAGATACTATACATGCGTACCCTGACATCACATCATACATTTAAAAATTGCACAATTCAAAGCAAAACTGAGTTTATACACCACAAATATTAATATAACATCATTATGTAGTCATTTTGTATACATCTTTAAATCATTTACCCCTGTAGCCACATTTGGATTCATCCATTTCAAAGAATGGTAAAGTTCATTGTCAGAATTCATGAGTGTTTAATTTAGAATCCAAATTTAAAAATTATTTTACATTCAATATTAACTTGTTCACCCCTAAATTTTGATAATAGACTTTACAGTTACTGATTCAGGTGAGTCTTAATGTGACCACAGAGGTTGATGACTTAGCAGAATATTTTATTTCCTGATAAAATAGATAAAAATGTTACCCTGATACAAGGTGGTAAGGTGCTTTTCCAGCCTCCATAGTCCAAAAAGGGCACACATTCTACTGAGAACAGGCACTAGTTCTGTAGGTACTGGTTCGCCATCTTTACCTTCTTTGATCAAATTAAAGAACCTCTCCAGGACTGTGAGCTGTTGACAAAAGATATATCATATGATTATAAAAGTGAACATAAGCTTTGAATACTCTCAAAAATAGAATAATCTGTCTCTATGTTTAGAAAAATCAACATAAGCTTACTATACAGCCAAAGACAGAAAGTCAAGCTCTATGTTTATAGAACTCAACATCAAGCTCTATGTTTATAGAACTCAACATCAAGTTCTATGTTTATAGAACTCAACATCAAGCTCTATGTTTATAGAACTCAACATCAAGCTTTATTTTTATAGAACTCAACATCAAGCTCTATGTTTATAGAACTCAACATCAAGCTTTATTTTAATAGAACTCAACATCAAGCTCTATGTTTATAGAACTCAACATCAAGTTCTATGTTTATAGAACTCAACATCAAGCTTTATTTTTATAGAACTCAACATCAAGCTTTCTGTTTATAGAACTCAACATCAAGCTCTATGTTTATAGAACTCAACATCAAGCTTTATTTTTATAGAACTCAACATCAAGCTCTATGTTTATACAAATCAAGTAATCTGCTAGTTTATACGTTATACAGTGCAAGAAAGAAGAAAGTAAAGAAGAAAGAGGAGGCACAATACGTAAATATAGATCAAAACTGGCACACAGCAAAGCAAAATCATATCTGCTATTTATCAAAATGTTGTTGAACACGCTCCAGTTCTACAAAGTTTTTCTTATGTAGATATTGGATATCATCAGAGCGACTGGCTTGTGGTAAAATGTCATCGATGTAGACTTGTGCTGTACAGACAAATTTCAGAGCAGTTATGGTTATTTCACATAAATCATAAGGGCAAAGTATGTTTATGAAACCCATGGCCTTACTGTACACTTGTAGCCCCTGGCTATTTTCGCTCTTTTACGACATAAATTATATTGACATCTTTAATTTGACCTAAGATGGCATGTATGTCCATGCTTCAATTTTTCGGCCTGAAAATTTCTCATTCATTGTAAATTCGCCCTCTCTTCTAAGGGCCAAAATGGCGAAAATATCCAGGTATAGAGTATTTCTAATGCCATATATCTAGCAAAGAAATACTCAATAAATGTAAATATTTTTAAAACAAAACCTACAGACACTAATCTGTTTTATATCATAGTTTATCTAAAGATTTAATTACAATATAAAAGAAAACCCTCAAAAATAAACTAGCAGGTAGACAACAAACCTACTCCACAACCTATCCCCAAACCAAAGACAAACCCGAACTTTTGATTACAAACCTCAATATAAGCAATGGAAAGATCGCGACAGAAATATGCCTGACTGTCATTTCTGGCAGTAAAACCATCCTTGCCATTTTGTAACTGGCTGCCAAGTCTTTCAGAGCTGTCAATCAGCAATCTGCACACCAACCATTTGAAGGCATTTACGGAGACTGTCAAAACATCAAAATAAAAACATAAAATGAAACTCCAGTATATCTATCTTTTATACCAGACTCTTTGAAGAATATGTTTTTAACTGTACTTATGTAATGTTTCAAGAGTTGTATAAATATGTTTACAAATACCTAATACAAGAGACTTTTTGAAATGTACAGATTTTTAAGTTTCCTTGGTTACGTTTCTGTGACACCAGTTTTAAAATATGAGGAAATCTTCCAACTGGAGGACAATTTTCATCCCTGATTAAGGGTTTTCCAATAAATACAATGCACACAGAAAATGTACACAGGAATTTTTCCTAATTCTGGGTCCAGGGTCGCAAAAATTGGGAAAATATACAACACTTTAACTAAAACAGAAAACTTCATTTAAGACTTTTGTTTAAAAATACATCATTCTTTATTTTAAAATTCCAAATTGGAAATCTTTTCATAATTTTGGGGAAAATACAAGCGATTTTAGCAATGGCAGTGGGTCTTGTAACCGAACCACTAAACGATCAAGGAAAGTCCCTGGTACACCAAATTGAAAAATGCGTACATGACATTAGACATTAAATGAAAATAATTTTAATATTTCCTGTTGCATTATGACAGGAAATATTGCACTTTTGATGTTCATATTATCACTTTAACTTCAGATCATTTCCTGTAATTCAACTAGAATAGATATTGCAACGACAAAAAAAAAGGACAATTTTTGGAGTGTTATTTCATCTTCTGTTAAGAATGTTTTACTCATGTTGAGAGTTACCAACTACAAGCCAGAGGGAAAGAATTAAAGATGCAGACAAACCCATTTATATTGAACCCTGTTAAATTGAAATCCTGCTTTATTTGAAATGATTTTGATACCCTGGCTGTACTGCTATATCGTCGTTATTATCCAGTTGTTTTGAAACCCTGTTTATTTGAAAGAAAAATTAATTCCCCTTCCATTTTAATATATCCGGGTTTGAATATGCTATGAAAAAATGCAATGAGGTCCAAATCATAGCAAAAAAGAAATGAAATAAAACAAAAACTAAAATGTATGCTTTGATGGTAAGACCCAACATTCGATGCTTTTGACAAGGCCACAGGTCTCACCAAGCCAGAACTTGGAATCCAAAACACCAGTCTGCAGTGTCAAAGCAAAGAGATGTCACCTGTAGTACATGTTATATGTGAAATCCTAAACCTATTGACCTGTGCTATGTCTGTATAGCAATTCAGAGATAGTTCTTCTACCCATCATGCCTCTCAACCCTGGTTCGAATCCTGCTAGGGTCATTTCGAATTAAGTGGGGAAGTTTGCCAGTTTTCTTGCGGAAGGTCGGTGGTCTATAACCGGGTAACCAGGATTTCTCCTCCGCCAATAAAAACTGGACGCCACCATATGACTGAAAGATTGTTGAGTATGGCGTAAAACAAAAAATCAAATCAAGATCAAATCTACTCACCATGCCACCTGTTACACAGTATCTCAACCTAACTTAGGCCTCAAATAAAATTTCAATTGTTTGAGGTTTCCTGCCTACCCACCCAAAAATGCTGCCGCCCCAATTTTTATTTTCCACATTTTTTCTATCTAATTTTTTTGGGGGGGGGGGGGGGGGGGGGGCAAATTCAAATTCCACAAATCAATCTTTATTTACTTGTTTCTTTAAAATATTGTTTACATGCTTGAATCACAAACTTGAAGCTCCTTCCTAGACCAGTGAGCTTACTATATGTACATGGATACACATATCAATCTTTCTTCACATTAAGTGTATATGCCAGACTATACAATGCATTGAAAATGTTTACAGAGAATGAGGCAGGTATTAAAGCATACCATTCTTGCTTTGCTTGATTTCCATTTCTTGAGAAAAAAAAAAAGTTGCCTACCTACCTACCCACATCTTGAAGGCATGGACAGGCAACATCACACGAGCAGTTTTTTAATAGTGGCGTTTGGTGGTGGTCCTGTTAATGTTATGCCATACTCAACAATTCTTTTTTTTATTCATGTTATTCTAGTGGTAGCCAGTTTTAAAATGGTGGATAAGAGAACATGGTAAGAATATACCTGGGGATAAGACCACCTGTCTTCTACAAGTACACTGACCAACATCTTCACAAAATCAGCTAAGATACCAGTGAGGCTCTTGTCTGCACTAACAACTAGTGAATTATACCAATTTTTAAACCATGATGCTGTTACAACTTGACCATAGAGGCCCTGTGTCTCATGTATAACAACCATGTTATTATACAGTTGTAATGGACCCCTGGTAAAGCCAACGCTAATGCATTAAGACATGCTATATATTAGTTGTATTAACAGACAGCAATTCATTTTGAATATTTGTTTGCTTTACCATCATTTTCCCGCCAAGAATTTTTCACAAATATGGAGATGTCACCAGCTTTAGGTGAATTGCCACAAAAATTTTGACCTGTGCTATGGACACCAAACCAGTGAGGATCTTTTACATGCCACGCCTGCCACCACACGGGACCACTGTTTTAAGTCTCATCTGAAATATGTGTGACTTTCACTTCATATTCCGAGTTTTTAGCAAAGAAACAGAAACTTCCATAAGTCTTTGGTATGACCTTGTACTGGGGTCAAACCCAAAACCTTCCGCTTGTGAGCCGAATGTTCTACTACTAAACCACCGAAAACAGCCCAGTCTGAAAGAAATGTGAAGTGTGAAATTCAAAGTTCTGTGTTCTTGATCTATTTGTTTCCTTGTTTTTCTTGGTACAAATAAAAATACAAACTTTAGTAATATCAGTGATGTGAATGACAAATGATTTTACCACTTGGGAACAATTTCCTGAATTTTAGAAATATCTAGATAAAATACTAGGACATGTATCCAAACTTAGATCCATTACCATATATGGTAATATACTAATGTATCAAATCACTGTGCTGACTACAATCTGTTGTCTACAAAAATATACATCGAGTTTAGAACTGACACATTAATCGAAATGGTACGCAAGTTTAATCAGTACCCTAAAAAAACACTTTTCCTTCAAGAGATGTCTCATCAGCTCTAGTATATGATACTTATTAACCCTTTGACTGAGCACTACATTTCTAGTGTCAATATACATGTAAGCTCTCACTGTTGTATTAATCACTAGGTATTCGTAATTAAAAGAAATCTGGATACAGTTTTTTATTTCAAATAATTCAAAAAGTGTACAAGATACAGAGATAAAACATACATCAAAATGTTTGTCAGTGTTCATACTTTATAAACATACTATCACATCTTGAGTATTGTATCACTGTCGCCTGTACAGGTGAGAGAAAAGGTACTAAAACCCTAAAAATTGGTTACTAAGTCTTTTGATAAACTGTCTCTAACACTTTTTTACACATTATGTAACAAAAAAATCCAAAGGGTACCGAAAACAAATGGAATCAAATTACTGAATGTACTGAAATGGGTTGTTATTTTGACAAAATAGCCATGGGATTCAAACTACTTCTATCTAACATATATGAAATGAAAATAAATCAAATTAATGTAGATCTAAAAACAAAAAACTTCTATTTCCAGCCTCTGAATAAATTTAAAATTAACATTCTAAATTTTATTTGTAATTGTTGTATCTTCAGCAATGACTTAAAATACTGTATTGTCTATTGTTTGTCGTGAATTAACACTCATTTCAAAATAAAATATGAGCATTTATGAAACCTACTTAAATTTAAACCAAACATGACACTGGGAACAGGTAAAATAATTTCTTTCATTGTGAAAAATGGCTGTGATTTAAATAGTTAAATGATAACAATAAAAATCCTGTGGTCAGACATAAGCCCTTACTGTCTTAGGGCTTGTAATATTGAAGGTAAACATTCCTATATTGTATTTAGGGCTATTACTATGGTATGTGAACATATACTATGCTTAAACTAAATAAACAACGTTCTTTATCTTGTATTAATAATATGGTGTAAAAAAAGACAGTTTACCTAACGTTTATTGTTAAAGAAATAATTTTTCAACATATTTCAGGCCTTAAGTCGCGCTGTAGCAAAACAATCTATCACAAATTCCACTTATAGACATGAACGCTTTCGGCAATGGATAAAACTTTGTTTTTTATTGAAGACATTGTTTCTGTCTGATATCCAACATGAACAAACCGATTACATGAAAAATTTAGGTTTATACACCCCAATCTAATTGTTATTTACTTCAAAAGGTGTGATAATTGTTGTGTAAACATCTGACAAGGCGATTTTCCCCAACTTTCATAGGAACAAGAGTTGGAGATTGTAACATTCAATTTTCGAGTTACAGCCCTTTGTGATATCAATACTCAAAGTATACGAGTAATCGTTGGCGGAAATTGAGCAGTCACTGGTTATGTAAGGCATGTGGTCATAATAGAGGATGCATAAATAAAGGAAATATGCACGGGGAATCTCATTAGGGCACTATTAATTTGATAGTTTTCAAAAATGGATAGGAATTTATTCAAAACAAAATATGATTTTCAGACACCATTGCATAACAAGCAAATCCAACTTGATGCTATCCCCTCTATTCTGCTTTTATTTTTGTTTTTCCATAGACTAGAAAACATACACATTCTTGAGAGTTTAATAGAAATTGATTTAGCTTCATGTTGGTATCAGCGATATGCAATTATTTCTATTTACCTCACTGTAATCTTGTAGCTGCCGATATCAATATGATGAATGGCAGAGTAATACTGCAGTTTCTCTATTACAACCTCAAGGTAAGCTCAAGGTTACTAGAATCTTTTTAGTGGGATTCTATATTTATAAATACAGTAAAACTTCCATGAGACGAAGTTCAAGGGACCACCTAGAAAAGTTTGAAACATCCAATCATAGATTTTTAGTTTATGAGGTTCTATAAGGTGTATGTGACTGATTTGAAAAGGTCAAGGTCATAGCTAAATTTGAAAACTTAATGATTATTCAGACTAGATCTAATTTCATTTACACCAAAATATTTGACTTTTCTGTAAAAGTTGCATTCTTGAGTTGGACTATATTTTACAGGACAATCAAATGCAACCTTTTCACTACTAACAGGATAGCCCTCAATGAAAATTACATAACTCATTATAACCAGTCAAAATCTGTAAATATTAAAATATAATAAAAAAATAATTTATAAATAATAATATAAAATAATATAATTTATATATAAAATTTAATATTTAATATAATTAAATAATATAATATTATTAAATTAATAAATTATATAATATATATATTATTAATTAATTTAATATTAATTATAAAAAATATAAAATAATTATATTATAAAAAATTTTTTATATTAAATATTATAATAATAAATTATTTTTATTATCAACATTTTGACACAGCATAATTTGAAAACCCTGCATGACAACATCTACAATGATGAGTCAGAGAAACAACTTTAGTTGTGCCTAGCACTGAGTTACTATTAAAGGTGATGCAACAATAGTTGTGCATAGCAGTCTAAGGGTTAATCAAAGCACTTCTAAGTAATTAGTTCTGAGTAAAAATTAATTGTGAATTGTCTTTGTACACTGGACCCTGTCTTAAGACACCATCCCTTATGCCACCGAAATATGTGGTCTCTCAAGATGGGTGGTCTCTAAAAAGAGGTTTTATCTAAAGGACTATTTAACCAAGTAGTTTTCACTGTGGTCTCAAAACATGGGTGGTCTTTCAAGACAGGTTCAACTGTATAAAATTTTACATATATATGCAAATGGGCCAATTGTAACAGGGTACTTTTACATGATATCCCCAAGCGGCGAAACATTTGGTGTTGATATCAACATGCACCTATTAAATACCTATCTTCTTCTTCACAGGGTTTGAAGAATAAAAGCCATAAGGCTGAAATGGCAATCAATGATACCAGACAATGTTGACATTTTGACCAATCAGAAGCCCCAGTTTGCCATATAAAGATAGCAACAAAACCAATGCCATTGAAATTGCAATCCCTTGATACCCATAAATTCTAAATTTCATCAAAATCTGACAATGTTGAAATTTTGACCAATCAGAAGCCTCAGTTTCCTATAGAAGGCAACAAAAAACCCATATCATTGAAATCGCAATCCCTTGATACCCATTAATTCCAAATTTCATCAAAATCTGACAATGTTGAAATTTCGACCAATCAAAAGCCTCAGTTTGCCATAGACAACAACAAAGCCCACACCAATGAAATCACAATCCCCATAAATTCTAAATTTCATCACAATTGGATAAAGTTGAAATTTCGACCAATCAGAAGCCTTGGTTTGCTAAAGAGGGCAATAAAACCTATATCATTGAAATCGGAATCCAATAATACCTGTCCCATATATTTCAAATTTCATAAAAATCGGATGTTGAAATTTTGACCAATAAGAAGCCTCAGTTTGCCATAAATGGCAACAAAACCCATCTCAATGAAATCGCATTCCCTTAACCCTTTCAACCTTACAGACCGTAATAGACTGGTCTAAATAATGGAAAAGAGTATTCTATTTATATATTTAGGGGTGAAAGGGTTAATACCAATAAATTCCACATTTCATCAATGTTGAAATTTTGGCCAATCAGAAACCTCTGTTTGCCATAGACGCCATCTTTTTATGATGTCAACAACATATATTGTGCACATCTGTACATATGAAGTTTCATTGTAGTCCATCCAGTAGTTTCCGAGAAAATGAGTGGATAATTTTTGACAAATTAGAAGCTATGGTTTGCCATAAATGCCATTTTGGATGATGTCACCTACGTAGTGCACATCTGCACACCCAAACCTTCCGTCATATAAAGTTTCTTTAAAATTGAATAGTTTCCAAGAAAATGTACGTATGTAAAATGTATTTGTATCAATTCAAAAAGTATATATATGTTCAACTTCTGCACACAAATTTCATAGCACAATTTTTATAAGGTAATACTTCATAAATGCCAAGATCAACAGAAATATTAGAATAATAAAACATTTTATATTTTTATTTGAAATGTATACTTTAATTGTAGTAATATGTCTTTATGTAAACATCAGGGCCCTAACCATGACAACCCAATAATGTGAATATTTTGGGCAATAAATAGTTTTTATCTTATAAAAAATTTGATTAAAAAGTAAGAAATCACAGACATTTTCTGAAGTTGTAAAACACAAAGAAAATGATATTTATGGAATGTGAAATGGAATATGGTCAAGACTGACTTGTGACAATGACAAATTTTGTCATTGATTGACTACAAAAAAGTAATGCGGAATACAAAATTTAGAGAATATTTTGTAAAAATTTATGTTGGCTATTAACTGTTAACTAAATCCATCCAAACTCTGGAAAAAAACTCATCTGATATAAGTGAAATTGCCACAAAAAATATTCCTCAATGATCTACAATTTCTTTATTGCATTTCACTCATAGTACAGTTAAAGATAGTCATGTACATGAAACAAAAAGACAGTATGTCAGTAATAGAGAATCATATAAATACACATTAGAATTGATATACAGTGGAAACTTGTGATTTTTTTTAAAACAAAGGTCTTTATTTGTTTATGTTAGGCAGTCTTATGTCTTCAAGATGTACAATGTATGTTAGATATTAATAATTTCTGTGGAAATGCAGGGTAAAATTGTAATTTCTTTGGAAACTCAGCTGGGGCATATACAATTCTCCGATTTACCCAGCGTTTCCACAGAAATTAGGTAAAATCAGAGAATTTTATAAAATTCTCCGAATTTTCATAATTATGTATTCATACTGTAGGCCGAATTTCTTTCTCGATTTTAAGTGTTTTTTCCTTTGATAAATTAAAAAAAAATGTTTAAAATCGGTACAGAAATTCTTCCTTATGAAACGGATGAACAGCACTGATAAACAACTGAACACTGAAATGAATCTATGCAGTTTAATCAGATTCAATATGATCTTGATCAAGAGATGATTTACGGCTCATGGTGGTTTGATTATTTTGATGCTTCCTTGCATGGAAACTATGTAAACAGTCATCGTAAAAAACACAGGACAAGAATGTAAACACATGACTGAAGATTAAAATCATAAAAGAAAACGGCAATACCGAACCAGAATCTTGAACAAAAAAATTCACATGCGCACTTTCAAAACAGGTGTAGTACTAAAATAATAATATTATTATTACATTTTCTGAAAATCAGGGTCGGGATTTCCAAAAAAATACATGTACTAATAAAATAGATGTGGCCTTATGATATTCACTTAATCATAAAGCAATGAGGTTATACAACTTTTTACGTTTGATAGTACAACCAAGAACTTTTGTGGTTGTGGTTCAAAAAACTGTTTTGAAACACAAAATCAACACCATTCCCACAAATTGAAGGTTAACTATAATGATGTATTCACGTATCGCATATTTACCATTGAGAACAGTTATACAGACATGTTCCTGTAGTTATATAGTAGATAGAATCTAACACAAACATTCATCATGTTCATGTAATGTTGAAATAATTAATCTAGTATAATAATTCCATATGAAACTCGCCTAAGGCTAGTTTCATATGAAATTAATATACTTGTTTAATAAATTCAATACATGAAAATTTACATGAACATACCTATTCAATCCTACATATAAATCTTCTAATTTCATTATCATTTTATGAGCAACATGCTCTCTTATTATCAACATAACATTTACCATGGCTTTCATCATCCCATCAATGATAAAGGACTATTAGGTGCATTTCCCGCCGAAAAATTATTTTGTTTTTTAATACTTAAATAGATGTGCAATAACAAATTAGATATATACAGAGGCATAAAAATTCTTATATTCTTATTACTTGGTCCAAATAAAGTCAGCTCCAGTGTTGTATGCATATACAAAAAGTAAGGTTGAATTAATCATTTGCAAAATTAATGAATAATTGTAAAACTTTGTTCCTCAAGCAGTTTTCACAAAATATATAGGATTATAAGAATTTTTATAACTGTGTATATCTCTTTTTTGTTATTGTACAACTCAAAGTTTGCTAAGCACCAATTATATTTCTGTACATACATGTATATTTTGTTGTATGCCAGTTATTTGTTTTATTTAAGGATTGTTTTTCATTTTTTGAACATCATTGGGGTATAAAAGCAATTGCTCATGGAAAATGTTCTGTGCAGAAGTAGTTCTCTTTTCTGATCGCAAATACTAATGAAACTAAGGTTTAATTTCTTTTTTTATATCATTTTGAAAGAAACTAGTGATAGGGACAATTTTGAATTCTTATTTTCAGATTTAGTTCGCGATTTTTAATATTCGACCATTTAGTAGTGGCCGGTTAAATGTGTCAGGAGAGAATTGCCCGAATGGGCCGTTTGCAAATGGCTGATAGGCCTACCATGTGCGATTTGGATAGCAACAGATGATAATTGTTTACAACAAATTTTCATTTGAATTCTGATATTTTATCAGTGGAATATACCACAGAAAGTTTGAGTGTGACTGTTAATATTCGTTCATGACAACTGGAAGTAGCCATTCTATTTGATATTTTACCAATCGCTGAATCAGCTGGGAAATGCCATGAACTGTGAAGGGGTGACAATTTCGTAAGTAGACCTATTTCAGTATATAGGCGAGCCCACTAGCAAATCCTTCAAATCAATTGAAACAAGACAAATGCAGATTATGTTGTGAAATAAACTGTTATTGTTCTGTTTAAAAGATAATTATTGACAGGTTTGTTATGGAAAATCCGTGTAGGCCTATAAAGTATAATAGATCTATGTCAATTCAGACTTCAGTTTTTACCAGCTGATCATATAGAGTATCCCGTCAATTTACTGAGAAACCTATGAACACTACTTAATAACTTATGCTCGGCATTAACATCACAGGTTGTGAAAAACAAGATGGGCCTGGTAATTAGCCTAGCAATTAATAGGATTTGTGGTGAACCGAGAGTTGATTTCACGCGATGCGAGTGACAAATTGTTTCTGACAGGAATGGCCTACATGGTGACGGAAAAGCAAGCTGTTTATCAGAGATACAGGACAAAATTGCACTAGACCTGACTCCCTTTTCAACTTACTTACAAGCAACATAACTACGAAACAAATTTTCATTTCTGT
This sequence comes from Atrina japonica, assembly GCA_030159075.1. Classification (NCBI taxonomy): domain Eukaryota; kingdom Metazoa; phylum Mollusca; class Bivalvia; order Pterioida; family Pinnidae; genus Atrina; species Atrina japonica. The sequence continues at coordinate 1,619,741 of BROG01000065.1, read as the reverse complement.
GGCCTGTGTTTCTTTTCATAACATGACCTAGATCTATCGCAATAGGCCTATGATATGGGCATGTAGATCTACAGTGTGCTACAGATGCAGGCCTAGTCTTGTGTTTTCTATTTCTTTCAGTGATTTTTGTTTGTTTTGTGGTAATTAATGTCTTTAAATAAAAATATGGAATGAATGTGTGTTATTTTATTCTTTATTGATTCATTCATATGTTCAGAGAATACTTGTCCGACAAATCGCTGCCGTAACATGGTCATGGGAAGGGTTTCTTAGATATTCAGGTATTCCTACGCAGCTAGCGGTTAACACTTAGATCACTGATTTTATTGATATAACAATACAGTCATTCTGTATAACTGTAATGAAGGAAATTACAGTCGGTATGTAAATATTTATTTTTATGTACCTGATTAGTGAGTTATATATACATTATAGACAAATGTTTTAACAATTGTAACGTGTTTCCGGGGTTTATTTAGAATTTGAATGGTCCAATGTTAAAGATGGGTATGTTGGTAATTGTGAAAAAACCAATTTTTATCAACAAAAAAAAAACTATTGATGGAACTGATTTGATTTTAATAACGAGTATGTGACCCGTTGCAGCTCGACACCACCGTTGAATGCTCCCTATCAGATTATGTATCACCACTTGTGGAATGGTGTTCCACTCTTCTACAAGGAAGGCACTAAGTTCATGGGTGCTTCTTGGTTGGAGCTGATGGGCTGAAATGCAAACCTATAACTCATTCCACATGTGCTCAATGGGATTTAGGTCAGAGGATCGGGCTGGCCAGTCCAAACGAGTAATACACTCTCTTTGCAAGTACTCTTGGATGACATTGGCTATATGAGGATGGGCATTACCGTCAATCAGAATGAACCAACCATCGACTGCACCAGCATACAGACTCACTTGGGTATGGAGAATCTCATCTCGATACCGCTGGGCAGTCAGCGTGCCTCTGCCAGGACAACGAGGTCAGTGCGTCCTTCCCAATTGATTCCATCCCAGACCATTATTGAGCCTCCGCCATTCCGGTCGTGTTCTACAATGTTTGCAGCATGAATCCTTTCCCCTGGCCTTTGTCATACTCTAGCACACCTATGTTACATTTACGTATGTGTTTTATCTTGTTTTCTTATTTCTAAATGCTTTCTAATTGTATTTCTAACTTATTTTTAATTTTCTTAAGTTAACCCTTTAGTGATTATTTTTTTTCTTTTCTCCTGTATGGTACCCCATCTACCTATACATATACCTGAGTTATAACATATGTAGTCAGTCTGTTTGGAAATTCGTCAAGGTTGCACAGACTTCTTCTGGCAGTAAAACTTGGTCCCATATTACCATGGTCAATTTTGCTATTAGAAATTTACTACATTATTGTATAATATATAATATACAGACACCGGACTTATGAGGTGAGTTAAACGTTTATATCATATAATTTTTTTCGTATCTGTTAATTTCTAAGGTCTACTACAAGTGTTATAATGATAATGTTCAGATAAATGTTTTATGTTGTTCAAGAATATTATATATTTGTGATGTGTAAATAGTTGTGTATTCTCTAATTATCGTGTAATTCTACCGGTTCATATTTGTGTATTGAGTATACGTAGGAATAACAGAAAAAACGTGAAAGTAAACGATTTAAGTAATTGTATAACTTAGTATAATTTAATGAGTATAATTATACTAACGAGTATATTGAGTATATATATTGAGTATTTGCGTATTAGTAATAAGTGTGTAAAACAACGAATTCAAGTTGTTGTGTAGTACTTCAGTAAACGCTAAACACTGAGGTGTATGGAGCTCCGTTAGTATTGTAAAGTTTACTGTTACGTTTGTGTACTTAATGCAATTTATTATTTTGTTGAATTGAACAGGTCTTTAACTGTGCTTAATACCAGGTTCCTCAGTGAACAGATGTGTAACAGAACCAAAGCAAATGATCCAGGGAACACTATAATGAATTTTGTAAAATAACTTGTAATAAATGTGAACACTAATCAAAGTCACTCTGTTGTGTACGACGATGGGAAAAAAGAGGGAAAACCCACTTATCAGTGTAGTCTGCGCAGTACCAAGACTCATCACTAAAGAGGACAGGACACCAGTCTATCCTGCTACGGCAACATGGTCCACGGCCCAAGCATATCGTGGCTGGCAGTGGTTTGAAGACAGCGGGATCCGTATGCATGGTAAATGTGTGCGTATGGTTTGGGTTGAAATATGGACCCCAGAAGCATTTTGATGGTCAGAAAGAATTTGGGTTGCAGTTGCCCCCACCAAGTCACCTTATACAGGTGTACCATACTGATGGAACATCACCCAGGCTCTAGTGATAACCGTATGGTGCACACCAAGTGCATCGCCAAACTCACGATGAAGGGCCCCATGCTCCACCATTCCAACCACCCGCCACATGTCTATATCCGATAAATGTCTTCTAACAATCTAATTTGCCATAATTCAGTCATAAACATTCAGACTTTCAATTGAAAATAAAGAATGAGCACCATCCATAAGTTGGGTACATGTATGCAGCTTAAATAAACACTATGAAAATACAGGGTCAGCTCATTTTCAAGACTTGCACAAGGAAATTGCCTGTCATTCAAGGTTATGTACACTGGGGATTTTTACAACACATCATTAAATGATTTCCAATGTAAATATCATAAATATATATAATGTAGACTTCACAATGACGTGTGGAAAACTAAGAGCTTAGCAAACTTTGAGTAGTATATAATATAAATAAAACAAGCTAATTCATAGAATTTATATCCCCCACTCCCCCCCCCCCACTTTCGTAAAGGGGTAATCATATTTTAGGTAAACTCTTTTGAGGTTAGGTTTAAACATGTAATTTTTATGCTGTTGACACAAGATGTATTGCTTGGAAATTGAACAAAAACTAAAGCCTTATACACAGGTTATATGTGTTATTGAACATGTATTACAGAACAGAGTGAACTGGTTGAAATAAGCATAGACTAAATATAATATACTTGTAATGATGCTAAGCAGATCCATGATAAAATGACAATTTTCGTTAATCAAGGGGCCATAACTCCATCAAATAATGTCCACTAAAAGTGGCTATCAAACTTGGCCGAGCCCTTTAAGCATTTAATCTTGTTACCAAGTTTGAAGAAAATCAGATAATATTTGTTACCAAGATTGCATGGAAACGAAGCGCGACAGACAGACAGACAAACAGACAAACCCAATTAAAATCCCCCGTTTTGGCGAAAGAGGGGGATAAAAATATAAATCATAATTAAAATGATCATACCTTCAGGATTCAGACAATCCTCTACAGATTTTACTGGAAACTTTGTCCTCAGAATTTTCTTCATATCGTTCAGAAATTCTACGCTCTCAAGTGGTGACGTAACTGTTTGACCTGTTCATACAAAACATTTCCTTTTTACATAAACACAGTCCAATTAGTACATTTTACACAGCAAATGAAAACCTTTTAAATCTAGATAAGTCTTTTACCACACACTCAACAATTTTTCAGTTATATGGTGTCGGCCATTTTTTAATGGTTGAGGAGAAAACCTGTTTACAATGTGCCCGGGAAGATACCACCAAACTTCCGCAAGTACACCAACAAACTTTCCTAACAAAACAACTTATGTTCCAGTGGGTCTGGAACCTGCACTGACTAGAAGTGAGAGACTTCATGGTTCAAAGTGTGATGCTCTTACCATTCTGTCATGGAGGCCAGCAAATGAAAACCATGTCTTTGTTACATCTTTAGCATGGATAAAGTTTAACATGTAACATGTATATCTAATTTTCATTCTAATTTTTATCAAATTGCATATTTAATCTTTTCAACACTACAGACAATAATAGACTAGTCTAAGACGACAGAAAAGTGCATACCATTTAGACACTGAGGGGGTGAAAGGGTCTAGAATTGTTAATCACCTTTTTCTTTTGAATTTTGCCATATATACAAAGAGTGTTTTTGTTTGCTTCAAAAGTTACAGAATGTGTACAGACAGATGGAGAGGTGGCCAGATTAAAAACCAATATGCCCAAGGATCTTTGATCTTGAACACTTAAAATCCTGTGACTGTTTTTGTAGCCTATAACTTTGGTATTATGTGTTTATCTGTGTCCCAGCACAATCTCCCAAGGCAGCTACTGATACACAACACACACCAAAAACAACCGAATAACTTTAAATATCAAACATTATGTCATGTGATCTGTAGCAGTAAGAACATTAAAATAGGTACACAAAATATAATTAGTTTGACTCGAATATAGAAGATCTAGCTATTTTGGAATGGACTGAACTAAACTAACTCAAAGTAAATGATCAGGTCCATCTGTGACAACACCTCTAGATCTAGATGTACTAAGGGCAGACAACTTTGTAAAACTGCCTGTCAAAACCAAAACAGCTGAAATCCAGTCCTGTGCTAAGGAAAGATAATTCAAGATTTCAATGTGTGTCCATACTAATGACACATTAAACAAACAAGATCCATGTCCTAGAAGAAAATGTGGTCAATTGAGTGAGTTTTTTGTTTGCTTTTGTTTTATTGGTGCTTTGCACTACACAATATTTTTTTAGTTATATGGGGGTAGCCAGTTTTTAATGGTGGAGGAGAGAACCTGGCTACAATGTACCCAGAAAGACAACCATAGGACTTCTGCAAGTAAACTGGCAAACTTTCTCACAAAATCAGCTTAGGTTCCAGTGGGGCTCGAACGTACCCTGACTAGAAGGGAAAGACCCGATGATTGAAAACTCATGAAAGTTTACTACATAACTTCTTGTACAACACATACAGTGTTGGTAAAAAGAATATTTGACAACTTATGATTTATAGACATAAGTCTACTTACCAGACTGTACTTTCTCCAGCATGCTGAGTAGATAATTACTTGTCTGTTGTAAAATAACATTGTTGTCACCTTCATATGTACAATTTGGGTCATGGTCATCACGTAGTTTTCCAAATCTGTTCACTGTCAAAAAATTAATGAATTCATACCATGAACATGATGAAGAATATATACATCTCCACTTACAGCGAGACCGTATAGAACAAAATATTGCTTATAACAAGGATTTATCTCTTCCCTGTGCATTTCTTACATTGTTGAATATCAATCTCAATAGCTCCTTTTCACTTGCAAATTTTATGCAGCTTTATTCAAGGATAATTACAACCGAATTTGGTTGGAATTGGCACATTGGTTCTAGGGAAGAAGTCGAAAATGTCTAAAAGTTAACTATGAATGATGGACAATGACAAACAAAAGATGATAACAATTGATCACCTTGAGTTGACTCAGTTGACCTAAAATTGATGGCTACTTATTAGAATTTGTGAACAGGTCCCATCACAAATTTACACTAATTTTTATCGACATAAAAGTGATTTTCAATTAATCAAGCATTCAAATGACCTTGAAAGTATCCGTGTCCACCACATGCTTCTCGACACTCCTGTATAGCGTCTCGAGCTATCCAGCTGGCAAGAGGCTTACTGGCACAGGACAGTGCATGGATTTCCTTCCCAAGTTCAGCTTGTCTCTCGGAGTTATCACCAACCATTATCCCAACTCGAACAGAGACAAAATCCATGAAGAAAGAATCAGAAAAGTGTTCCAAAACATAAGTTGCTGCTAAAAAAGGAATTAATCTCCATTGCTGAAAAAAAAAACAAGATGTGTTTGTGAAACACAAATACCCCCTTGTCCCAACAAATTTCTAGCAGGACAGACAAACAGACAGACAAACAGACAGACAAACAGACAGACAAACAGACGAGACGGAATTACAGACAGACACACAAACAGACAGATGGGCAATCAAAACACTAGATGCCCCCGGCTGACCTTTCAGGCCCCGGGCATAAAAACATTGCAATAAAGAATTATTTCATTTGTTCTAAGGTATAGTCAAATCCATGTAACCTGGCAGGGCGGAGTCTCTTGAACCCTTCTTGACCTGGAAGAGTTTAAATTTTAGATAACGTAGCATAATGACATTGAAATTACAGTGACAAGAGTAATGGTTCCTAATTGTCACCATACCTCCGAGTATCCAGTGAGGAATACAACATTCTTCCCATGAAGCTTGTCATCACCGAAAAGTGGCTGGACTCAAACTCATGACTTCACAATCAATAGTCGAGCGCACTACCGACTGAGCCAGGCCGGCTCACAATAGAAAAGAGCATACCATTTAGATACTGAGGGGTGAAAGGGTCTAGAATTGTAAAACACCTTATTCTTTGAGATTTTGCCAAATTTACAAAGTGTCTGTTTTTGTTTGTTTCAAAAGTTACAAATTGTGTACAGACAGATGGAGAGGTGGCCAGACTAAAACCAATATGCCCAAGGCTCTTTGATCTTGAACACTTAAAATCCTGTGACTGTTTTTGAAGCCTGTAACTTTGGTATTATGTGTTTATCTGTGTACCTGTACCAATCTCCCGAGGCAGCTACTGATACACAATACAGATCAAGAACTACTGAGGACTCACACTCATGACCTCACGATCAAGAGTCAAGTGCGCAATCGACTGAGCCAGGCTGGCTATCGATTTTCAGTGGTAATTCTGTTTGCTTAATTACATAAAATCAGGACTGCAATTGTCCAATCTTAAGAGTGTAGTCATTAAAAAGATTTGGATAATTTTTTAAGTAGTGATTTCTTCAATGGTAATACTATGGCAATGGTTAGAATTAAGCATTCATTTTTTAAATAATGATTTCCTCAATAGTAATACTATGGCAATGGTTTGAATTAAGCATTCATTTTTTAAATAATGATTTCCTCAATAGTAATACTGTGGAAATAGTTAGAATTAATATCAATAGTTACCACCATCAAACTTTTGACTAATGTATGAAATCAGACTAAAAATTGCCCCCTCACATGAGGCTAACAATCTATGACTTCATCATCGTAATAATGACAGATGTCACAATCTACCCCCAACACATAATTTACCTGTGTTTACCTGATTGCAATTAACCTGTACTTACCTGAAGCTGGTATTCTATCACAGGAATTTCTTGTTTTTCGCTCGGACCAAATTGTCGTCGAGCACAAGAGTATCTGATGGCTATGGGCATACATAACTTGAGGTTACATGTACACATCCCCGTAATACCGACTCTACCTCCAGACAATGCCCCAAGTGAGGCCCCAAACCTTTTACTAGGGTCCTGGAATGCAAAAATGTTAAAGTGAAAATAATATTAACTAATAAACATGAAGTAATCAGAGATTACAAAGCTTGCCTCATGGAAAATTATTTTACTTTCATCAATTTGACTATCAATTTGTCCCATTAAGCGCCCCTTTTTCCTGATTTTTGTAGTGTCCTTGGTGCTGAACCTGAAGACGTACATGTATATGCCATAGTTTGGTTTTAACCAGACACTGATGCTTATGAAAATAAACATTTACATTGTATCTATGTTCATATGATATTATTAGGGCTTTTCACTATAAGTGAAAAGACCTATTTGTTATTGTTGTGTTTCTTATTATTATTATCATTATTTGTGTTACCAAAATTTAGAAAAACTGGTGCATCATATCAGAATTACGTTTACACATGCGAGTTCGGCTAGCTACAGGCTCAAGCTGGTGACTTGGTGGTCTGTGTTCATAGACCCCTTTAGGGTCCAGGTCCGTTTTTTCAGTTTTTTGGGATGTTATAGATCAGGGAATCTACCAGACAAATTCTGATGCGCTTTGAGATCTAGATAGTTCATCGTTTGCTGATTCTGTAGAGTGTAGAGTCTCTGTTTTTCTCTATCTCTTACCGGTTCCGAGATATAAAGGGCCAAAGTGGTCAAAATTGACCCCTAAAAATTATTTCTGAAACAAGGCGGTTTAGGCTGCATTTCTGAAATGATTCTAATCAAACTTCACAGAATGATTACAATTTGGTGATGATCAACCAAAAAATAAGGGTGAAGGACATTAAAAACTGTTTTAGCCCTTTTTCGAATTTCTCTGTCACGGTTGAGTGAACATGTACAAATTTTGGGTTACAGATAGTAAAATTCATTATCTATCAGATCATTAATGTAAAAAATTCATGAGAGTAAATTTTTATTAAGAAATAAGGGGCCAAAGTATTTCAGAATTTAGCAAATTCAGGTATACACTAAACATGGCAGTAAAACCAAACCAGACAGACGATGAAACACAATGAAATTACAACTATTTTCCATCATTAAATATCTCAGAAACTAAAAATATTTTGTATTTACATATATATGCGACATTTGTAAGAGGAATGGTCAAAAGAATATCTATGGAAATTTTCAAGGTCATCGGTTCAAAGGTGAAGGTCACAGCTCGATTTTAAAATTTCAAAATCATATTGATAAAAGTCTATGTAAATTTTATATATGTTAGTGTTAAAGAAATGTAGGTAAAAGTGCTGAATTGCAGTATTCAAAATCTTAAAGAGGCCAGGTCCACTTTTTTACTTTTTAAGAATGTTCTGGAACTAAGATTATAGTCACAGCGACAAAACAAAAACGCAGCAAATATTTCCGGTAAGAGTTAACTGTCTTTGACCACAAACAACATAGCATGCCCATAATTTTGTAAAAATTAAACCATATTAGATTCACCAAACTATAATGAACAGGCCATCATTAATAAATTATTGTTTGCTGTAACACGAATCAAAATTTTTACTGTGAGTACACATACATAATGACCGAAAACAGCTGTAGTTTGAATTTCAATTTCTTTTACACGCAGAATTATAAAAAATCAGAGACAACGAAGTATTAATCCAAAGGATGTCCAGGATACAATATACAAACTCGGTGAACATTGGACTACGCAGAACATTGGAAATTTGCGGAATCTTTCGACTTAAATGTGGAAAATTGACAATTTGAAAGCCAAAATCACATGCTAAATAACGGACTGAACTCTGATGCATGTTAAGAGTGCTGCGTCATTTTCTATATGCCCAAAGTTGGAGTTGGGAAAAGCCGTCATATTCATATTCAATACAAATTCTAGTCTGAAATTGAGTTTTGTAAACAATAAACTTAATCACCTTGTATGGCGTTACATAAGTGCCATCCGCTTTCACATCTCCAGTTTTGTTCAACAAATATTCTCGTGGGATTCGATATTGGTTGAAAGACAAAAACCTGAAAATTACAGATTATCATGAATGAATTTGTCTGACAGTGTTTGTTACTTTATACCAGCTTACTATCTGGAAATTTTGTCCCATCAAGCTAAAAATAAGAACCTGTAGGACAAATGTACAAAATTTGAATAAAAGCACAGAGCTGCCATTCCTAGATTTATAACTAGAAATGAGTTAGGTTATTGATAGATAGTATGAGGGAAATTGATTATACAAACTGACAAATATATACACCAATGCTTAGATTGTCTTTCCTTGTTTACATATACTTTGTAACTGTATGTCAACGTGCAGATTTACATGTACCGGTACATGTAATACCCTATCACTATACACCTGTACCTGGTACAGATTTTTATCTTTATAATGAAAAATGTCATTATGCAGTATGGGTTATTATCCGAGCATACAGGTATGTTAGGAGTTCAATGTGAAAGCACTCAATTATGTAGATTTAACACATGTAGATATATGTAGATATACAGTAAATAAAAATATGTCTACTTCAGAATACAGATATATTTTCACTAATCTTTCAAATGTAAATATATATATATATATATATGAAAAGAAAGATTGAAAAAGAATGGACATTTTTCACTTTGGACAGAATCAAACAAAATGGTGAAGTTGAATACACGATTCCCCTATCTTAAACAAGAGGTCCAAAGGGTCTTTACAGTCAACTAGTGAAATGCCTGATTACATTATACATGTATCTAGGAGAGCATGCTGATTGTTGGCTCATGAGATGATTTTTGTAAAAAGTGAACAATATTTCGGCACCAACTGAGTCAGGATCTTTTTCATTTGCAAGAATTAATTAATGCAGATTTCCATAGGTATAGTTCTTGCCAACTTTCATTGAAATTGACCGAATGGTGCTTTAGGAGTCAAAAATGTCTGAAAGTAAACAACAGACAACTCAAGACAGATGACAATAGACAAAAGACAATTATAGCAATAGTTCACCATGAGCCTCTGGCTTAGGTGATCTACAGAAAAACTCTTCCAGAGTTCATGAAATGTCAAACCCTCAAAACCTGTGTAACATATAATAATAAACTCACCCATTGTCTAAACCATTCAATCCTAATTTCTCTCCTTGGTCACCGACAACAACACCGGGCAAACCATATAGAGATTTGGGGTCTCGAATTGGCACCACAAAAGAGTGTAATCCATGACACACTCCATTGGGTGTGTACAGCTGAGCGTATACAATAGCATGTGTGGCCGTCTTCCCCATGTTTCCAGCCCAGATTTTGGTGGCTTCAAAGTCTGGAGTATTCAACTCAAACTCCTATACACAAAAATAATTCAGACATTTTCTATTTCTGTATTATAACATGTATATAACTCTAGATATTCAAATGGAAATACATGTTTATCAATGTACACAAGTAATTAAAACTGTGCTAAAATTGTTCACTATATTCCATAGATTGAAATATGAATTATATTACAGTAACCCTGTTACTTACATGTAAACCTTAAAAAACCCTTTCACCCCTAAGTTTGTGAATGGCGTGATCTTTTCTATTGTCCTACACCAGTCTATTATGGTTTCTAGGGTGTTGAAAGGGAAAACATTGTTAAATAATGATGAATAAGTAAATAGACTATAATTTAGCATTTTATTCTACTGTATCCATTTTGTCATTTATATAGTCCATATATAACAGACAAACCTTCTCCGATCCTATGGCCCTTTTCCATCCCCATACTTGTCTTAACTTGGGATTCAGTTTTAAAGAATGATATTGTAACAGTTTACAGAATTATTACATTGTAATAATACAGAGAAACCTGTCTGGATAGACAGCCCCACCTTCCATTGAAATGTGGTCATACAAGACCAGCGGTCTCTCAAAAGAGATTTTATTTAAAGGATTATTGAATAAAGTGATTTTGAGAAACTGGTCCCCCAAGAAAGATGGTCTTTTATGGCAGAAGTCTCTCAAGGCATGTTCCAATACAGATTAAAAACATTAAGAAACTATGTGCATTGTGAAATAGCAGCTTTAAGGCTAAATGTTAGAGGAATAGCAGCTTTAAGGCTAAATGTTACCTGTGTTTCTGGTATGTACGTTGCTGTTGTCCTCATGGCTTTTGTGTTGCTTCCATGACTTAATTCAGTCAAAGCGAAACAGCCAAAATACTAAAAATATAAATTTACATGCAAATATGTGTATGCACGGTACATGTATATATACAGTTCTCCCCCAATATATTGTCCTCAGTCATAATGCTAAACTCCCATAATGCCAGTATTTTTTAAAGAATAAATTTCCTCCCATATAATTCCTCCGCTATAACGCCAAAACTTGCATTCCATCCGCCACTGATTCTCCTGTACAAATGTAAAACCCCTTCATTGTATCGCCAGACCAGATGAATAAACAGGTGTGAGAACAACTGTTACATGTAGGTAATTATTGTTGAATAATCATCGTCCCTATGCCTAGGTAGATCTATTTAGATATGTTCTGTGTTTCTGGATTAGCGTCGCTAAAATATGGCCACGTTGGCCATAAAATGAAGGGATATTTTTGTTTACAATCTGACTGCCTTAACAACTTTTTTCAACATTCCCCTTGCTAATTTCAAATATTTCTTCACCCTATATTAGTGACTACCTGGGACCAGCAACAGTTACTTGTTTACATCATATCACAACTGGGAAGGGAGATAACTCAAACATCGAGTGTCACAATTTTCAAATCTTGTTTCTGTACACGTGAGAATTGAAGGAAATGATATACATATACAGCAGGGATTATAGACATAAAAATGACCACACCCCCAAAAATGATAAACCTCAATATCCATTATACCTGTACCACCAAATTTAAAGAAAACAAAAGGTAGTGTGTATAACGGGGAAGAACTGTACATGGATTGCAAACACTATACATGTACATTTACATGGATAGATAAATTATATAAAGTTATAAGGTTTACATAAAGTCACCATAATAAATGTTAAAGACGAATGTTTCTGTCAAAAAGATCATCCGTTGAGCTAAAAATTTAAATACGTGATTAGTTCCGAGTAAGGAAAAAAGTTTAATAAGACAAGGCCAATATGTAGCCTATTAGTTGAATTCTATTAAGCTCGCCTTAAGCTTGCTATTGTGTACATATTGCTGAAGCATGTTAAGATTTGTTTTAATTATACAACAGAAAAATAAAATCATAAAGAAAATGCATGTGATTTTAAAATTGAGGACCTGATATGTGTTGTCAGTTTTTCCAATTCAAGGTAGATGAATATTCCAAAAATACCTAAAAAAAAAAACAACCCAAAAATTTGCATGTTAATTAAAGTAAATTGTTATGTGAGATTGACCTTATGATCTTGTATTTTTGTTTTAGAAAATCTTGACCACTAGAGATCATTATTTTGTTTTTAGATGCATTTATATATCATCTTATCCTGATGCCAATTATGGGTAATGTTAAGTGTAGTTTTTTTCTATAGGGATTTTTTGGGGTGTTCAAGTACACTTGTACAAAAACGAAACTATAACTAAATGAAAATCTGCAAATGAAAACACTGATAAATATTATGATTGCTTGACCGATAACATACGGTATATATGTGCTATAAAGTATGTACATGTACAATGTACAGGTGATAGACAGGTAGATATCATAGGGTCAATATCAGGGACACAGACCCACATGTGTCAATACACTGTACGACTATAATCTAGATACATTGTACACATACATATGTACATGTATACATAGTTACATATAGGCCTATATACAAATATGTGCACTTTTAGCAATTTTTATCTTATCTTTTATTTTATCTGTTACAGTTTCACAATTCATTTCACAACTAAAATGTATGGGTATAGAGTACATTTTGTATGGCAAATAAAAGATCCAAGGTACATATATGACTCTTCATACTACATTGTACATGTATATCATACCTATACCGCATACCTGCACATTTTTGTTCCCTTTTAATTTTTGCCATTTTTGCCCCCAGAAAAGAGGGCGAATTTAAAATGGAAACAAAAGATTAAAGCTAAATAACTGAAGTATAGAGAATCATGTATATATGCCATCCATGAAACTATGGTAATTTCAAGGCAAATTTGAGAAGGGGTGAATATAAGTCCAATTTCATTTTTGTATTAATTGGTATGTATTGTATGGTAATAATACAGAGGTGAACAGTTATAAAAAAAAATTTCACTAGTCCTCCAAAATTTTTATCTTATATAAATTGGTTCCAGAGAAAACATTATAAAAAGGGATAGAAATTAGCAGGGGCCCAGTAGCCCATGGCAAGTAAAAACTGAGCTGGGCTAGTAGATTTTGACACAGTGTGTTAGCCTAGGTGGCTAATGAAAATTTGGGGACATATCTGGCACTTTCACAAATTTTAACTGATATTCTTGTAAACTGAGCATACCTTGCTACATAGCTAGTGTATGAACTGCTTTAAAATATGTTTTCCTAGTAACAAATTATTTTAAATACATGTAGCATGTTATAGGAAGAAAAAGTTTCTGGGCTTCCAGATATGCAACTGGGCTCCAAAATTTCCTGACATACAAGCCCAAATTGCTCCTTGATTGAAGAGTTTAATTTCTATTCCTGTGTAAATGGTGTTAATTTTTGTTTTTTTTTAAAGCGCTTGACACAAACATTTGAACACTTCTGCCACCATATTTTAAGTCTTCTTAAATAACACATGTAATAGTTGATCCCTATTCATATCTAGATATCAATGTTTACAACTTTATCATACTTTTGACTTGCATATAAGTCTGAACAATGTACATTGTATGTTTTATTAAAAGAAGACAAAAAAGTAAAAGTCTTACATCAAAATTCTTAATTTTATCAACGATTTCTTGATGCCTCGGAGATCCTGAGGCCTGTATTGTTCCTCCTGTCATCTCACCACTTAGCTGATACTTAGCCGCCATAGACCAGTCATACATCCCAAGAGAGTCGGTCAAAAGTTTGTGTTTCAATGGATTCCTGAATATTTCATTGTCAGTGAGAAAGTTATATTCAAACAGCCGTTTAACTCTTTGGAATGTCACTTCTCTATACTTTTCAAGGGACAGTGTCTCCATCGGCTGGGAAAATAGAGGATCTTTTTCTAAAGTTGTCCAAATCATGTTCTGGAAGTATAAAATATAATAACAAGAAAATCAATATCTTAAACAGTATGTATTAGATATGATAATGAAAGATGTAATCAAAGATTAAAAAGCTTACCTCACAGCAACATTTTTACATCCCTTCAAGTTCAATCAGTCTGACTTCAAAGGTCAGCCATGCAATCTTCTAAATCACAGCATTGAAAATACATTTTTATACCTAGCAGACTTACTGTATTTGACCCATTAACCGCCCATTTCACTGTAAGTGCCCCTCTCCCTTTTTAACATTGATCGAGAATCTTTTCTAGCTAGTTCAGAAGGAGATGTGGACCTGAGAAACCATTAGTAACAGTTTATCTGTACATGTACATGTAGCCCTCCACCAACAGAATTATGTTTATAGGTATCCTCTGTAATAACTACATGTACAACAATTTTACCACTGTGCCTTATAAAAAATTAACTGCGTTATGTCAATATGACTATTAACTGGTCCCATTAAGCACCCACCCCTTTATCCTGATATTTTAGCGCCCTGGGTGCTTAATGGTTTTTTTTGTATGGTATTTTTGTAGTCTACAGCAGTCATTTTTGCAAAATTAGACCTCATGGTGGACCTATATGTCATATTTCATCACAATCCCTTCAGTACTTTCTGAGAAATAGTGATAAACTTTAATTATCAAAACCCAAGATGGCCATCTGGCAGCCATTTTGTGATCCAACCCTCATGAAAATGTACATTGCACAACTAGATCTCAAGGAGAACCTTTATGTCAAATTTCATAAGGATCCCTTCAGTACTTTCTGAGAAATAGCGATAACAAGAATTGTTTGAAGGATGACCAACTGACGAAGGGGCCAAAAAGGTAGTGGTCTTGTTATGATTTTTCTGATCAGGGTTAGTACATGTACATGTGAGTGAACAAGGCTAATAAGGCATTGATAGTATGACAAAATTGGGGCAGGGCATATAAAAGCACTGGGCAGGCAAAAATCAGAGCAGGGTAGGTGCATGCACATGTACATGCAGGATGCCTATACATGTATGTACATGTAGAACCCTGTAGCTAAAACACTGGTAATAATGATTAATGTACATGTACATAAAAACCATTGTACTCCAAGTAAACTAGCAAACTTCATATATAACGTAAGCAGTTACAGATCATGCGAGACTTGGACTAGTGTTAATGAAAGGTACCCTGCCTTTTTGCATGGGCATGGTTATAAGATGCTTTAATCACTTGACAGCAAAATGCCTCTGGGTGTAGAAAATTGAAATGAAAATTAATTGACAAATTGATATACAAATTGACCATACATGTACAATTTTATATTTCTTAATTAAATCTTATCAGAGCTCCTACATCTAAAATCTCATAATGTATACAACTTGTTGTGTGATTACATCTATAGTGTTATACTAGACAACGTACTGTCTTACACCATATAGCCCTTTTTTTGCGTAGCTCACTTCTGAAATCATATACATGTATACATGTACTTGTAACTGATGAATATTCAATTTTAGCTTTGGTTGAATAAAACTCCAATAACATACAGTTTTTTATAAAGTGAAACTTGTATATAAAGACCCCAACAGGGACACAACAAAACCAGTCTTTATAGGGAGGTAGTCTTTATATACAGGTTGACTTGGTAATATTGGAGACAGCAAAAAAATAACAGTCTTTATGACCAGGTGGTCTTTACACACAGGTTGCTAAAGCAGGTTTTATATACACTGTAAATACTTTTGTGAATCAACATTATAACATGTTACGTACATTGTACATGTACTTCTGCTTTTATACAATATGTAAATATTGCTTTTTAAGAATGTTTCTTGTTGCTTTTGTTATTTTGAGAAGTGAGAAAAGATAGAGATTTTTCAATTTCTGTACTGAACCATGTGGATAGTAGGCTAGTTACAGCTGCAACAAAGAAGGCATTTTACTACTGTATGTCCAAGCAAATTGGGAAAGTAGTTTATTGTACATTCAGTATAATCTTTCTATTCTAGACCTTGAGTATTCCAGATTCTTGTCTAATCCAGTGATGTTTACTGGTCCCAAATTATTTCCCTATAAGCTCACTGTAATAATATGCTACGTATTCTGTATTTTGTCTATTCAGAATTCAGGCTTAAATACATTGTATATGCCCCCATTACACTAGGTAATCCAGACAGGTAGATATATGCCCCATTACACTTTGTAGTCCAGACAGGTAGATAATTATAAGCCGATAGGTGGTTATGTTCAAAACACAACCACACTCGATTCGTAAATTTATACTTCACTAAAAGGTGACGAGTACAAAAGCAACAAACTATAAGATTTATTTAATCTCTGCATTAATATTTATGCATGTTTGATACACAATAAAATGTAAAACGTCATTTATATTTGTTTTGTCAATGTCATGTAGCATACGATCTATGCTCCTGTATTCCAAATCTTGCATAATCTGGTCTATCTCCTACCCCATGGTCAGCCTGAACAGACAGGTTATACTGCATTTCATAAAAAAAAAAAAAACAAAAAAAAAAAAAACAACATACAATGGGAATAACATTCATGCAATCATCAAATACATGTACATGTATAATCAGAGTCATAAACTCTTCCTCTCATACTAGATTAAGTTCCAATCTACAGTAACGTTTGATTATACAGTGGAACCTGCCTTGAGAGACCACTGTCATAGAAGACCACCTGTCTATTGAGACCACTTTCTGAAAACCACTTGGTTCAATAATCCTTTACATAAAACCTGTTTTGAGAGACCACCTGTCTTTTAAGACCACAATTCAGTGGCAGTAGGGGTGGTCTTTCAAGACAGGTTCCACTGTAATCATGAATCACTAAATCCTATTCATGACCTTTGTTAGATATGAAATGGATATTTAACTGTATAGTAAAACCTCGTTATACTGCCACCATTTGTTTTTGCCAAAATTTGGCATTAGATTGTATATTAAGGAGTATGGAGATAAGTCGAGGGAAACCTGAAATGAAGTTAAGAGGGTAATTGGAAAAGTGGACTTTCAAAAATTATGGCGTAAGGAGAGTTGGTAAAAGAAACAAAGTCATTATAAAGGAGTTTTCCTGTACATATGACATGATGGGTTCATGTACATGATACATATTAATTATTGCATTTATGATCAACTAATCAGTGAACGTCTTAGATTTTCTTATGTTGACAATGGAGACAGACGATGTGAATACAAATCAAAGTACTGAAATTACTGACACGAGTTGATGGCAATTGGAAGTATATGAGGTATAATACACTCAGTATACTGAATACTTTTTAATTCGGTAAAATTGGGTTTTACAAAAAAGAAACTAAAAATCGGGTCAGACATTTGGCCTAATGTGAGTACTGATGGCTTAATTATTATGCAACAAACTACATAGATCAGCTATATGATTATAAAATCTTGTGCTTATAAACATCGTCTCATCGACATTAAATTTCTATGTGACAGGGCAGTATTATACCATTACACTACATGTATACTTCCTATCAGTAGCCTTAAATCTCTAGGTCAATACATGTACATGTTAAACATTTTCCCAACTTCAAAGACTGCCATGAGTTTCTCATCAGTTAAGATCAGATGAATGAGGAATGACGCAGCTTCTATGTCCAACTTCACAGTGAGATCTTGCCAATAGACAGTAAGGGAAACTTGACCAAAACTCATTTGCATATTAATTATGCGCAAGAATTGTTAACAGTCCAGTCGATCGCATTGTGACAAGAGTACATGTATAATGGTAAAACATACTTGAAAAGTAACATTCTAAATCAAATTTATAATATCTTAAAATTAATAAAGGACGCCGAACTGACCTTTAATAGCATATATTTCAGCAAGTCTTGTAGACCTATACATTTGTATTTTTCAGCGAATTGTTGCTATATTTTCGTAATTTTAAAAATCAAAAATATACGAATAAAAGTGTGATTTCAAAATTTCGATCTTAAAGTTGAGTTGATGTTGCTGAAATGCACATACATGTGTACGAGTGCTACACACTCGTGTCAAATATGTATTCTCCTGCCTCACTCGATGTAATAAACATGTTATTCAAAAACAATTGTCAAATATTCTATTTATTACATTTTTCAGTTAAGTTTTATCAGGCCCTAGATTTAGGCTACGTGATGTTCTGAACAAGTCTACTGTACTGTACAGTACGGCTTGTGAAATGTAAACAAACCAGGTTTTGATAGAAATATACCACTTGACTATGACTATGCACTTGAAGTTTCTGAAAAAGTGTAATTTATTATGTAGGTTAATTTTAAGTATCATTCATATACTTTCTATAATATTGAGTCCTGGTGACTTGGTAGATTATGACAGATTTTGAAGTTGGCTTTCCTTTTTCCATTGAGAGCTTACACTCGCAGCGACATAATATATGGGGCAGATTCCTATCCACTATTAAGATCTACGGGCAATATCTGAAATAATTCGCCACAACTGGCCATAAAAATCATCAAGAACCTAAATATAATTCCTTTAATTAATATTACTGTCAACATGCACAGTTACACTGGTCCCTTTATGAGAAATATGCTACAAAGATCATGCCCAAGTTAGACATGGACAGCAAACTTGCTTCGAAGTTCACCCAATTTGATGTTCATTTTCTATACGGTATTTCCAGTGTCACTGAATTTTTTCAAAAGCTTTCGAAATGTTGACATAGATAGTGGATACATTAACCATTAACACTGCCTTTCGACCACTTAAACAAACTCCATCTAAACATAATGTCGTCTGCTTTTTAGTTGGGACAGAACAAGTCTGTGCGGAGCCATTTTGGCACTTAGCTTCGATAGTGAAAAATATTGCGTTATAAATAGCTCATAAAAATCCCTCATTGAAATGTCATATCTACAGTACGTGTTCAAAAGTTTTTACCACGACATCGCCATTTATTGGCATTTGCTTGCAAATGTGATCAGTTTATAATCAAACAATGAATTGACAATTATCATTACATTATAGTTGGGATCAATTAATTGGATTTTCATTAGTAGCCTGGCACTGTATTTTGATTGGCTTAGTAAAAAATATTGATATTTTTCATTAAGCCAATCAAAATACAGTAAAATGAATGAAAATAACAGTGAAAAATAAAGCTTTTATTTAATTGATAAATTAAAAAAAAAATGTAATAAAATGTGTTATTAACCCCATACTGCAAAATGTGCTTTGACTTGTTCCCAATAAACAACTTAGCATAACAAATTAACATAACTGCGTTGATGTTCCATCAACTCGTAAAAACAATAGGTAGCTAGAATAAACGTCTCATAGATATGGAATTATATCATTTCATAAATTAGTGACGATGGATTTATAAACCTAAATTATCAAGTAAGCATATCAACAAATATTGGACATCAGCGATAAGAAATAGATGGTTAAAACAATTGCTAAACTGCTGTGAAAATGTCATAGCATCTTGCTACAAAGAAAGTATATGAGAGGACTTCTGTCCCAGATTTTACCAAACAAATAAAATCGCATAAAATCAGGGCAGAAAGTTTGGCCTAGAAATATTCTAAATATTGGATGTCACAATTAAACTGTGACATCATTTTGTGGGACACAATGACGTGTTACCCTTGTGAGGATGCTTTTTCTTGCATTTGTAAAACAAGGAGCTATGCTTGCTTTAATGCATTGCCTGCCTTAGTTCATATCAAATTGATGGATTTGCTGGGGCACACCACAGACTCAATTTGAATTTTGATTATGATTTTTTTTTTAAATTTATCAAGATTCTCATTGAGTCATTCTGTAAGTATTTTCATTAGATTACCTTGAATCTCAGTGCCTCCTCGCCATCTAAAAACATTCGCATCTTCTTCCAGTCAAAAGAAGCTTTCTTTCTGTAACTATCTAGTGGGCCTGGTGGAGGATCCGTCAATACTTGGAGTGACAGTAGCGGTGGGTCGGACCCATCACCATCCGTGCCAGGGACTACGACATTTGGATCCAGGGCTCCAGTATCCGACCCTACTGGCCTAAACTTGACCGACTTGCCTCTGGTATCGTCATTCATGTTCTTACTTGAGATATAAAATCATATATACAGCCCCAAAAATATAGTAACCCAAGACGACAGTCTTCTCACGGGTTACTTAACCATATCCAAAGTCCAAAGAGCGAGTTTGATAAATTTATCTCATTGACTGAAGAGCTAAGTGGGTACACTGAGAGAGGTTCACCGATGCCGACTTAGTAATGTTTACATCTGCAGAGAAGTGCAAAAAGTATTCGGACACTGTTGTTTTTCACTACATATATTTCTTATCAAACCACATTGTTTAATATATATATATATATATATATATATATATATATATATATATATATATATATATATATATATATATATATATATATATATATATATATATATATATATATATATAAGCCAATTCTTATCGTATTTTAATATAATTTTCACCATTACATAGAAAATGTTTACTTATTTGTATGTAATGTTCTAACTTTGTTATTTCAAAGATTGTTTAAAGTGAAAATATGACGCCACAATTTTACTTACTCATATAGGTTTAAAAAAACTAAACTTTCTGTTGAAATAAATATTTAATTTTTAATTCAGAAAATTAAAAATCAAAAGTGTAGGATGAAACTTTAATTCTCTGTTTAACGGTGAAAATGGTATTGAAAAACGATAAGATTTCTTTTTTTTAATGTGATTTAACATCATTGAAATATATAAATATCAGGTTCTCACTTTTTGGTAAAATCCTGGTAACTGATTAACAGCACAGACGTTCTAAGTTACATAAATATTAATCAGGTCGAGGAGCAGTATATTTCGTCCTTTTACGACTGCAGAAATCATATTCACTCCGTCTTAACAGGGGTGTTTGGAAGGAAAAAAATACCTGTCCAGACCACGCTATAGGAGAACGGTTCCAAAAGGCAAGGGCCAAGAGGTCATAATATATAAATTACAACACATGTCAAACCCTAATACATACAAAATGGTAAAATGGAAACATGTTTTTAAATTAATTCTTTATCACCTCTGACTATCACTATTTCAGTACCATTTTATGCACCGACGAATATTCTTTACAGAATGCATTAGGGCATAATAGGCCTCAATGTTGCAGTTATCTACCCTTGTCCATTATCATCGATAAGACATGTAAGTAAAGTAATTAAACGCCTTTACCGATAATATTTGGTCCTCCGTGAACGAGTGATTAAGTTTCTCATCTCTTGTTAGCGCGGGTGCGAGTCCCATGGGAATCCATGCCGCTTTTGTGGGAATGTTTGCCAGTTTACTTGCGGCAGGACAATAGTCTCTGCCCGGAAACACTGTGACTGGATTATCTCCCCCTGCTGAAAATTAACCGCACCTATAAAATAGAAAAATCGCTGACTGTGGCGCAAAACAACACTTAAACAAAGTAAAATGATGAAGTAACAAATGGATATTCCAAACTCCATGTCCATTAGAACACGACGACAAATTTTATATTACAGCAGTCTCAACATGAACTGCTCTGTGTCGTCTCCTTGACCTCAAGGTCAACAGGATACAGCTGGCAGAGGTAATTCTGATATGCTGGATTATTTACAGACAGGGCGTCATCGATTAACCTGTAAGCAAATTTGAAACGAGATGCTAATATAAAAATACGTCAACCAGGAGAGGGGCACAATAGGTACCCATTGGAATGCAGAGATGAGATGTTTTGTTTGTTTGTTTTGCAGTATCGATTTAAGCCATATTCAACGATGTTGCTACCAATATAATGATAGCCAATTCACGTTTTGAATTATGACTTTTCCTCAGTATTATCTTTGCGAACTATTGAATATAGAAAGAGTGTGCTAGATGTGCCCAGCAACCAAAGGTCTACAAAAGGTGAACATTGCCAAAATTGTAAGGTAGTTATTTCCCATTATAAGTGATGTTTTTGGTTGTTTTGATGTTATTATCTTGAAACCCTGATAAAAAGAAAGTGTAGGAAAGAAACCAAGTTTTGCACTCAAACATTACCAAACATCAATATGGTTGAAATTATAAGGTGGCTGCTTGATATATAAAAATAAAAGATACCAAAGTATAAATCTTCAGGATGTCCAGAAGTCCGTGTTTGTCCAGTTTGATCTCTAATATTGGACAAACACAGACCTCTAGAAATCCAGAGGTGGGATCAGGTGTCATGGAGTTTACCGGTAACACTCGCCGCGATTCCACAGCCAAATTCAAATGAAATAAATGTTATCATGTTTCTATTTTTTGATTTACCAGGGGTTTTACCAAAACGCGGGAACCCCCCCCCCTGGTAAATCAAAAAGTGGAAATCATGATATAAGTGAGAGATAAATCCTTGTCACAAGTGATACAGATGACACAACAACTACTATTATACACGTAACTCATCATTTCATTTAGTGAATCGGAGTACACTGTAATTGCAAAAAAGGCCATTATAGCGACTATGAAATTTAAAGTGGCATTAGCTGTGTTTACCAACAAAAATTATTTCGATTTTTTTCTACTTTTACTACTTGTTCTTGATGTACACTAACAAATCGGAGCTGAACACAGGTACAAAACAAATCTTATATTCCTATATATTTTGTAAAAATAAGATCAGGTCGAGTGTGGTATGCATATACAAAAAGTAAGGTTGAGTTAATCAAGTCCCAAACCTTGGTTTCTCAAGCAATTTTCACAAAATATAAAGGAATTTAAGAATTTTTATGCCAGTGTTTATCTTTTTGATTTGGTTATTGTATTCCATTCTTAGTAGTAAGAAGCTGGTAAATTGAAAAAAAGCGTGCCCCCCCCCCCACACACACACACAGAGCTAATGCCACTATAAAATGATTTACATCGTGTTTTTGCTAATTTTCAACGTGACCAACCCGTTCTCTGTGATACGTCCGGTTGATAATCAGTGACCAAATAAAGGGCGGGTATAGAAATAATAAATTTAACTTTGAATAAGAACTGTACATTTTTGTTCGACTGGAGTTTTGTCGTTAAAATGTTTTCTCTTAAATCAACAGCCGACAATATGTAAATTCAAAATCGGAAATGAATGGACTTAAAGCAACAACAACTATAGCAAGTGATTAAAATTATTTTGTTTGATATATTAAAACTTGCAAAATTTAGTTAAACGTACAATAACGCCAATTCTCTTTATTAAAATTAAGGGAAAGGCCTAAATACACAATGCAATATGTAGTTTACATCGAAATGAACTTTTAATGCAGATCTTCGTTTTGTAAGACTTAACACTAATTCGTTCGAGTGTTTGACATATTATAAAAGGAAGCAAGGCTTATGTCGTCAGTTTCAAGTTTTGGCAATACATTTAGATTTATCATTTGTTGACTTTCTATGACACCGCATTTTCTTTCGGAAATATACATTTATGTTAAATTCAAGTTCAACTGATGAGATCTAATTGACGGAAGCGTTCGCCTCGAACATTTGTTTTGGCCTCTCATGTAAAACTGTAACTTTGGTATTTCCTAAAACTTATATTTATCGGATAGACCACAGTTAAAACGCAATGATTGAGTTCAAGATTTCTGTCATAACTATTTCTTTATCAATACGTGGATATGTAAGAAAATAGACTGAATATATCAATAAATAAAACATCCTTTTATCATAGGTGCAACAGCTTGTGAATATGCTTAAGTCTGATACAGTCTACGTAGCTCGAAAATTGATTTTATATATCATTTTCAATATGGCTTTTCGCCTAGTATTGTTGATTGTATGCCTAAATCTTCAAATTTCTTGTTTTCCAGTAAAAGACATGAAAATATATAAGGCTGTACTTCGGGTAAGTCGTATATTATCTATTTTGTTCCCCTAATTACTTCCTTTATCAGCTAAACAGTACCTGCTGAACTATGTGTATATTTACTGAAGGACTGAACAATGAGGATATAATGGTAATATAAATAAATAAATATATAATGTGTATGTGTGTGTGTGTGTGTGTGTGTGTGTGTGTGTGTGTGTGTGTGTGTGTGTGTGTGTGCCTATAAACTCATCAGTCAGAAGGAGACGGGAGTAACAGAAATGAAGGGGTTTGTTGGAATTTCTTTTTATAAAAAGCAAATACATGTTCTCAGGTTTGCCATAATGCCACATCCTTTTTTTAAAAGCTTAACAATTTCCGATGTATCTCTTTAAATTTCACTTTTTGATTAATTCCATTTCTGACAGATTTCTTCCTAACCGATTCCCCAGGGATTTTCCTACCTCCAAAATTCTGGGTCCAAGGTCCGATAAATTGGGAAAATTCAAATATAAACTAAAACAGAAAAAACTTAACCTGTTCAAAATATCATTACTTTACTCTTTATTTGAAAAGTTGACATTGGGAAAGTATAAGCCAGGTTTGCATTGGGAATGGGTCCTGTAACCGGACCTAAAACGGCATAGGAAAATCCCTGTTATCCTGTATACTATATACTAATTATTTCACGTTGTTTTTCTTTTTTTAACAGATGAGTACTGGATGATCCTTCACGAGGAAGTATCCAGAGGTCAATCGATGGTTCAATCTTGAAGCATATCGATAGTATCCTTTTAATGAATTATTGAAGTCATTTGCGTGAATTTCTCACTACTTAGATATACAAATGTATGTTATTTTAAAACAAATTGAGTAATTCCTGATACCGTGTTGTACTAAAATGATTCTCCGGAACCTAAGTTGATGTTGTGAGAAAGTTTTCCAGTTTACTTGCAGATAGTTGGTGGAAGCTTCTCGGGTACATTGGTACCAGATTTTCTCCTTCACCACTAAGTACTGATCGCCACAATTTAACTGAACCAATTGTTGAGTGTGGCGTAAAATACTATGCAAACAAACCAACAATAATGCATATGAGATGTTCAAGTAACGAACTAGCATTCTTCAAAACAAAACGGCTTTCCTATTGTGAACTTTCCACATGTAAGTGGTTATCTCCCTTTATCATCCACATGTTGGTGTTTCTGTCACATATGTGATCCAATATAACCCACTATAGTCTGCTCAGCATATGATCATTTCATAAACAGATGTGCAAATGTGTGATCTGATATGTGACCTCATTTGCCATTACTATTTTGTTTAAATCAGAAATGTTGAATATTAAATTCCTCTGAGGTTTTAATTTAATGATTTCCCTCAAATTAATATGATTTGGATACTGTATAGGCCCCAATGGAAAGTTTCTACCCCAGTTATTTTCACCACTTTACGACAGAAAATATATTTACACCATCTTTAATCCACTCTAAGTAACCATAGTCTAATGGATGGCCTAAATATCCACGCATCATTTGTTGTGCTGGTTATTTTCGCCTTTATCCTAAATTCATCCTCTCATCTAAGAGCGAAAATGGCAAAAATAAAACGAGAGGGAACATTTCCAGGTGTACTGTATGTTTTGTATACTTGTCAGCAGTGATAAACATTTTGTCAATGTATCATTGTTAGATCATTCAATATATGATAGACATGTACTTTGATTATTTATATTTAGTCTTTAATGTTTTCTGTTGCTATTGTAGAATTTATTTGAAATATATAAGTATAGTTCTTAAACTTTCACGCTATCCGTATGTTACAATCGATACGCCTGATAATGGACGACCATCTCTGGACCTTCAAAATAAGCTTGGTCAGGTTATATACGTAAGTTCATCAATTTTATTCTTCCTTTATCCAAACAAATAAAAGTTTATTCAATTTAAATCACACATAAGATTTTGCATTATATATTTGTGTGTCTGTCTTTTAGTATGCAATGAAATATTTAGGGATATCTATAAAGTAAACAACGGAATATCCCCGAGAATTTATTGTTTTAACTATGTCATTGACAGCCCCCCGCAGAGGTATTACCCATTCACAAACGGATAAGAGATACATTTAACATGGTTAATCAGTGATCCTTCGCCGAGAACTAATTAAGTAGTTGAGGTCACGGTCTTTCTGGTGGAATTTTAAACGTCTTGTGTCGAGTTAAAGAATCGTAACTAAATTGGCATACGGTATAAGTCAAATTACATGGCGCTTCAACTGTGCCAGTGTTAAAGAAAAGTCACTACACTGGCATACGACATAGGTCAAATTGCACGTTGCTTCATCTTTTAGCCGATGATGTTGTACCATGATAGTAATAATTGCTAACTGCATTCACATACGTCCATAGGTCAAATGGTATAGCGTTTATCTATAGAAGGTGATGTCTACAGCAAAAGTATAACAAGTACACGAGGAGTATATAGCGGAACATAAAACAAAATTGAAACTTTCTAAGGTGTATGGACAGGTAATACAATGATATACAATGTATAAGTACGTATCTGCTCTAAGTCTAGTTTTTCTTGTCGTTACTAAATATCTTCATGTTTAAATCAGAAGTCAGTCTGTTGATATCCATACTGAAGCTATCGGTAATTGAAAAATCGTTATTTTGAAACCTTTGTTATTACTAGGTTTAAAGGTCTATCACAAGGCCAATTTTCATTAAGATCTCTGTACGCACCTTCAGAAATGTTGTGATAAACACTTGAGGTAGGGAAAGTAAAAGTGAGCGGAATAAGCAAAGCCCAGGAAAAGTTAATGACATCAAAATTGTTCAAATAATCAACGTCAGTGGCATTATAAGTACCGACACATTGTCCTGATAATGGCCATTGTTCGATACAAGTTGACTGTGTATTTCGTTTTCCTCCAAAGAA
Organism: Atrina japonica; assembly: GCA_030159075.1. Lineage (NCBI taxonomy): Eukaryota > Metazoa > Mollusca > Bivalvia > Pterioida > Pinnidae > Atrina > Atrina japonica. The sequence continues at coordinate 1,592,617 of BROG01000065.1, read as the reverse complement.
ATATTTATAATCGATAGTCACGTGTCAGGCACGCACCACCACTGAGCTGTACACGACTGATTAAAGCGTTGCTCTTGTGAAACCTTCAGAACAAAATTATATACTTAAAGCAGTATGAGCTGTCTACGAAATTGCCAAATATATACTAAGCCACTGTAACATAATTAAAAATATCACTGAACACGAGCATATCTTCTTCTGTTGCAATTTGAACCTTAAACGTAGTAATTATTTTTCTCGCAAGGAAGCAATTCTCTGACGTAATCGCAATATGCAAGCGGCAGCTCTAGGTCAAACACATGAGGGATTGTTAGGCCCAACCGCGCTACACTGAGGCAGTGTTGGAAATACGTTGTCGGAAGATTCAAGAGTCGAATTCGACACGGAAACGACACAAACAAGTGTCGAATGCCAGGGTTAATAAATGCAAACTTTATATTGGGGATCAGTACGACCGTTAGGTCACATTACGCGATTTGTCGATTTGGTCATCTACGAAATAAGTTTGTTTACGGGAAATCGCACGTGCTTCCTTAAAACTCGGAACTCTTCGTAAAATCTACCGAAAGTTTATTAGCAATTATCAAAGTGATGGCGGTTTCAAACGAACGAATGCAGCAGGTTACTTTTGGCATGTTTATCGGAATTATTATTGGGATGTATATGAGATCATTTATGACATAAAATCTGCATGAATAAATTTACGCGGACAAGAGCTCACATTGCTTTAAATTATTTAACTTAATAATAGTTGATATTTTTACGTCGAGTTTTAAAATTCAACATGCCAAATTTGCAGCCAGTTAGAGTATGAAATAATAGAGTATCTGTAAGAGTAAATATCATCTAAGAAATATATTTTTTATCAGTGAGTTTTATTTCCCAAATGAAGTAACCCATTTTGAAAATATATAAAAACCACATAAACCAAAGTATTAATCGTAACAAGGTTCAGAAGACAACATACTAATCAGGTGAAAATTGCATACAAACGGACATCTGAAAATCAAGAGATAGGATCAGGTGACACATAATGGAGGAGTAAGCATTTCGTGTTGTCCACAGTCAAATCCAAATGAAATTGAGGAATGAAGCCTCATAATAATAGGTAAAGACGACTCAGCGACAACTATCGAACTGGTAATTCAACATTTCACTCGATGAAACACTCTAATTTAAAACAGAGCCATTATAAAAAGAATAATGTTTTCGGAACATTCGTTTAGCATGAATCAGAATTAGTATTTTAGACACAAACAATGTACGCAGACAAAATCTTGATGATCTTGGAGACATGATTTATCTGGAGTTCTTAAGCTTAGCTATTAAAGCATTGCATATTAACGAAAGTTTACTATAGTAACTTCTAAGAGCAGCGGTATGTAAATAAGAAAAAAAAATAGTAAAACCAGACAGACAGACCCCCCTCCCCTCACACACACACTCCGGGTACATGTACATGTATATCATGGGTAAAATACCGGAAATATTGCAATATTTGCAAATCAATCTGCATACCCCAGGAAAGTTGACAGAATACATAATTGGTCCAGTTGCTTTGCATAAAGCAATCATTATCGGAAATTGACTGATTTGGCACTAACCTATAAATTAGCTTTCATCAGTCAGAACTAACGTCTTATGATGGTAATGAAGAAGGATAAATAGCGATTAATAATTACTCTAGAATACAATTTTGATTTACAATAGTAATCGGTCATGAGGTTGATTTCCGGTTATTTGCCAACTCATTTGCGGCAACCTCGATTTATTTACATTCAAGTAGAACCAGAATATTTATTTGTAGATATAACAGCAATCCTTTTTTATTCCAAAATCGATTTTTAACGAATACATGCGGACACTTACTTAACGACATAGATTTCGTAATTTGTACATTCAAGGGAAGATTTTGTCCATTTACTCCATAAATCTATCCGTTTATTTGATTTATTTTCGACCATCTGCTTTTGCTTTGTACCATCTAATTACATTGATCCCTTTGTACTTTGTTTAATTATATAGAAGTTTTAAAAATAAACCGCAAGCGGTGGTTCAATGGTAGTCTTTGCAATTGGTTCGATATACCAATACCAGGTCGTTTCATACTCACAATGCAAAACCTACATACAGCATACATAGACTTTGAAACGTGCATTTAAACTTTAGGATTAGCGTTATTTTTGTCTTGCATACCCAAGTATGGGCGTAACTCGAACCCACTTCTGTTGAACCCTGTTTTATTTAAAACCCCGCTTCATTTGAAATGATATTGATGATCCGACCAAATATCTTATTATAACACGGCTATTTTGAAAACCTTGTTTAATTTAATAGAAAAAAATCATTCTCCCTCAATTTCAATATATCCGAGTTTGACTGTTTTAAAATTAGTAAGTAGTTAAGAAACTAAAACAATTCGAAAAATTGGAGGTAAGAAAATTACATCTTCGTGCATACCGCGTGACTTTTTTCACCTTTCAATCGCTTATGTTTTATGTTTACCTGATGATACTTCTGTATTTATAACCGACGAGTAGATAAAGAATTTAAGCATTAGACAACAACCGATTTTACTGTCCGTCGATAAAGATGCCTCAGTGAACTTTAACAGTCTATGTGTCTGGAATCAAGAGTAAAGGATCGACGATAAGAATAGCATATATTATGTTGCCTTGGTTTCTAATCTTGTAAATTCATAGAAAACAATGATGCATTAAAGTGTGAGTAATAAAAGGATATGATCTGTCAGACGGCGGGAATGCACCGGTATACACCTAAATAAATGTACTTGTCGATGTCTCTGTACTTTGGTGCATGCCACTGTAAGATAACTAAATAGTATTGTATACAGTGTTCGAAGAACAACTTTCATGGCAGAGGAAATAGGATTTGTTGTAGCGTAAACTATTGTCTCAATTGTATTGCCACCCTTCTCATAGTACAGTTGCGAAGGACACTCGATATTCCACATTATAAGCATACTACTGCTATACTATCAATATTGTATACTTGAAAATTTTCTCCCTTGACTGAAAACATATTCACCTCATACTGAATATGATTACTTTGGTATCTGTGATTTCTATATATTCTCATACTCTATTTGTCGTTTTATAGAAAAGTTTTCGATTATTTGTCCCCGTGTTTTTGGGGGTTTTTTGTTTCCAATTACAACAATGGTGCCACCTTTGTAGTAGTATGAAAGGCCGATTTTTTTCCCTGGGTACATTTTAACAGAGTTCTCTTCGGCCGCCTATATGACTGAACATTGTTGAGTGTGGCGTAAAACAAAATTCAAACATAAAACATAATAATTCTTGCCTGTTGTCGTCATGTTCTTTGCTTTAATTTGTTTGTTTATTTTAAATCTGTATCACCGCTCACAATGGAACAATGGTTACAGGGATTACCTGTCGCTGTGAATACTGAATCCGGAAAATTTTGCGATACACAAGTTCTAAATTTATTTACGGAATAATATTTTCGCGATTTCATATGCCCATTTCGTCATAATGTTATCATACTTCATTACGCGATAAATTTATTTTTGCAAGCAAGAGCTCACGCGAAATTACGCGTTAATAAAATTCTCGCGAATAAAACAGGATTTACAGTATTCCAGGATCGATGTCCGGACTGGGACGTATTTAATACCGGATTTGAAACAGCAATTGCAAATGTCAGCAACCACCGAAGTGAATGTATTTGCTACGTTCGGAATGATACTTAAACAGAAACATATACGAATTTGACACTTGTCCTTTAGCTGGTGATGTCAAACATTTCATCAGATAACATCAATCAAAATGTAAAAGTTATATATTAATATTTCAGAGCGTTCCTTTGGATTCCATGACAGCTGAAAACATTGCAGATTTTATCGATGACCTCGGGTTTTATCGCTTACGTAGAATAGATGAAAACTTTCCGGAAATGTACAAAGATGGACCGGTCCCACCGAGTGATGGAATTACTATTTGGGATTTAATAAATGGAACTACTGTTTGTACACGAAATAAAAATGATAGTGATGACGATCGCACAGTCCAAAAAGGTCCTTACGGGATCTGTGGAATATAGAAAAATAAATGACGATCGATTTAATTTTGTTTTCAACAACTATAGAGAATTGTTTTCAATTGAATGTCGTAGTCCATGATGTTGCAGGTGTAAAGGCAATATGTGCCCACCTGACAACGGATGTTTTTACTACCGACAACTTTCATTTTCTGAAAGAAATAACAATGAATTATAGAGTTGTTGATTTTTGTGATTGTAGGAAGATGTATTTGTATATTTACAGTTGTTTATGTACAGTTCTAAAATACTTCAGTACGCCAGGAATGGTTGTCCTCACCTGAAAACGGATATTATTACTACCGTCGAGTTTCATTTTATTTAAAAAAAAGAAATAGATATCAATGATTTATAGATTTGTTTATGTTTGTCAATAAAGGAAGATGTGACTTGTACGTGTATAACGTTTACAGCCCTTCAATACTTCAATACTCCAGGAAACAGAAAAGATTTGCACATAACAAGAAAAATGTCCTTGGGAAAAGACTATCGATTTTTTCGGTAGGACTCAAACTTTGCTACAAATATTTTATTAAACCTAAGATATATTCGAACTCCTTGCTGACTAGAGATGCTAGATGTCGATTCTGTAAGTTGGGTCAATCCATTACAAAATATTACATAAATTCAATCAATTCTTTCTTTTTAAACTTTTACTAGTAAAATAAAGTTCTTCGAATCATATATGAACCAGCAGTTGAGAAAGGATCCTTTTATTTTATATTTCTATATATTTTGTGAAAAAGAAGGCCAGGTCCAGTGTGTTAATAAATTTCTAGTGAAAAAGTGACATACTGGGTTTCTCGAGTAATTTCACAAAATATATAGGAATTTAAGAATTTTTATGTTTGTGTATATTTCTTTTTTGTAATTGTATATCAATCTAAGTAGTAAAAAAGGACATAATTTCTTTGAAAAAAAAACCAAAAACAAAACTTAGCTAATTTCCCTTTAAAAGAACTAGTATTATCAAATATCATCAGGATCTCTATTACAAAAAATAGTATTTGTTTCTCTCATGCAAAACTACAATTCTCGATCATATGAAAACCAAAGATACAATGTGCTGACCTGAATGTTTAGCGCGAAAACCCAAGGGATACATTTTCATCCAATTACCTTGGTCCGTTTGTTGAATTAAGTCATTACTGTTTTGTGTGTCAAAAGGACACACCACTTAATGTTTTTTCTTCGGTTTTTCCCTTCTATAGTAATCCCCAGTGACTTCATCTCAGTGCATCTAGTATTGGGCTGTTGCGTTTGATTAAATGATTCACAAGAAAAACAAACATCTCATTAACAAAGAAGAACAATAAACATGAGTAAAATAAGAATTACCACTTCAATTTGGTTTTTTGGCGATTTCAAAATATATTCATTATCAACATTCGTAGAATAGAGGTCAAAAACCTCCCATAACTTCAAGTATCATTCTACCAATTGTCATGGATAAAAAGAGAAAACGTACAAAATGGTAATGATCAGAGACTTTTGTAGCCGCCAATATATGCGCATGTTTCACTGATTGTGAGGATGTTGGATTTGAGAATAGGTTTTACAAATTTGAGTTTTGTATGAAAATTAACCTTGAATTTAAAAAGTCATTAATAAATGCATTTTTACGAGTTGATGGAACGTCAACACTGTTATGTTATGCTAAGTTGTTTATTGGGAACAAGTCAAAACACATTTTGTCGTATGGGGTTACAACACATTATATTGACGCAACATTACATATGTATGTGCATTTCAGCAACATAAAATAAACTTCAAGATTGAAATTTACAAATCACACTTTTTTTCGTATATTTTTGCTTTTTAAAATGACGAAAATATGTTAACAATTCGCTGAAAAATATAGGTCTACAAGACTTGTTGAAATATGCTATTAAAGGTAAGTTTGGCGTCCTTTATGAATTTTAAGGTATTATACATTTGCTTTAGTATGTTACTTTTCAATTATTTTTTACCAGTATACTTTTGTGATAGAATTAACATTATAAGCGATAGAAAGAAGTATGAATACAGTTTTCAGTAATATATATATATAAACTTAAACCAGCAACATTATATATCCAAGTGTTTCGGATCTAGATTTAATCAAATAGATACAAGTCATAAAATGATTTATGATCTTTATAAAGCATTAAAATGACTCACGACGCGGATAAAAATGCAGACAAATTTTTGGGGCGACCCGACAGTGTCTCTTCCTCTGGACGAAATGATTAAAATTGCATAAATAACACACACACACACACACACACACACACACACACACACACACACACACACACACACACACACACACACACACACACACACACCACTCCACACACAACCGGGATACGAATAAAGTGCTACATGCTACATTTATAAGATTTCAATTTAATATCGACCTTTTTATAATCATGTAGCATGTGGTTAAGAATATAATTAAGGCTAGCGCTTCTGACAATGTAATGTTGAGAAGTACAGGGTACTGGAAATATTCGTTATTAAAACATAAATAACTACTAAATTTACGAAATTTTACAATCAGCTGATGATTCTTATGAAAATCATGTGAGATTATTTGACAATAGCAACAGCAAAACACTTTGTCCTCGTATGTATTGTTTAGTGTTGGAACTATATCAACCACACGCCTGATTCTTGATTAAGATAGAGTTGTAGTTTTCACCCAAGTCCGATCGACGCAATGTCTGCAATCAGCGTTTAAGTGTTAAATCTGATAATTGAGTCACAAGAAATCATTAATCTAATTACACGGTCGTATCCATTTGCAGTTTTTCCAAAGATTTGCTAATGAAAGAAATGGATAAAAAACGACCATAGAGACCAGGATTAAGTAGACGGTATTATTCCTTTGGTATTCGAAATTATTATACATTACACTTACACAGACAGAACGGATATATATGTAGATATGGGACTGTAGACATCGGAAAAGTAATTTGTCTGAGAAAGAAAAGAGTTTGACATGCAAATATTAAAAAACAGTGCAATTAAAAGCAAAAAGAGCACTAAAGTACGTCTACAACAGTTGTATAGCAAAAATGAAACAATAAAATGTATTTTTAGATTTAATGCTGAAAAGATGTGTATTTAGTACTGATGAACTTTTAAACGAATAGTAGCTACAATTTTCAATAAAATAGGTTTTCTACAAAAATTTGTAAACTAAAAATCAATAAAACATTTTTGTTTGCCTTCTGTATTTGGTGTTCAAATTTTTCGAAATGAATCACTATCTGGTAGACAAGAATGGATTCATAAGACCGCCACAATTCACATGACCAATTTTAACCCTATTTCGACAGTATTCACAAAAGAGAATATGTCGGATAGGAGAAATTCAGGACGCGGTACAAAATATGGGCAATGGATTCTGCGAGAAAGAGGGGGGATTCAGGACAGTTATCACTAGCCTAGAGTACATATTGGTGCATTGGCACTGGTCAATGATATATATTCCAGCGAACTAGAAATTAAAGATACAACAGAATCAAGCACACACGCTTCGTACTTAGACATTTTACTTAGTATAGACACAGACGGGAAATTGGCAACTAAGCTATACGACAAATGCGACGATTTCGGCTTTCCCATCGTAAATTTTCCACATCCCACAGTCACCCGCATATGGAGTTTATATTTCCCAAATGATCCGATATGTCAGCGGGTGTTCAACATATGAACATTTCATATACAGATACAAACTACTTACTGACAAATTATTGACACAGGGATATCGAAAACCGCGTTTAATGTCAATGTTCCGCAAATTTTACGGTCGGTATGATAATCTTGTCTGCGATTTTTCTGTTTCACAGGGTGAAATGCCGAGTTGCCTTTTCGTTGGCGGTTGTTACGACGTCTGTACCAATTGTGACAAGGATTTGTTCCATCACGTATTTCATTTGGACTTGACTGTGGACTCGCGGCGGGTGTCACTTGAACAATCTAATAAAACTTGTTTTGTAGATAATTAATTAAGTTGTATAGAAGAAGGCAATTTTGCTAAATTCAATATCTGGTAATGTATGCTAGGATGTTAATAATAATTTAAAATGTAGGCTAAATGTATATATGTATTAAAACATAAGCAATATTTACAATATGTTTTGTGCACGTATTTCTGCGCGACTATTTGACTTTGTATGTGAAATTTGATCAGCTGGACAGAAAGTAAAATATAAAATTTCATTTAATCAGAAAATTAAAATGATTATATTACATCATATGATAAAAAAAAATCTGTCACGAGTTTCCATACGTATCACATGTATGAAGATTCGCAAAATGGAAAATTCAAAAAATCATAAATATAATATGAATGAAAAATCGTGACAGATCATATATATATATATATATATATATATATATATATATATATATATATATATATATATATATAATGTAAATAAAAGCATTTAAATTGCACGTGTATTGTTCGTTAATGAGCTTTATAAAATGCATTCATAATGTTGAATAATCACACATTTCCAGTTGTCCTTAATATACAGAACTACAGAAACAAAACAGAAAACAGTTTTCATTGACATACTTTCTATAACATGGAAATCAGCGACAGGTTGTAATCAAATTTGTCCGATGAATCTAAATTTAGCCTTTATACACAAAAAGTATCGATATTTTCTCGGGGCTATTGTACACTGGATGCGTTTCGATTGAAATTATCGAACATTTTCTCTTTGGGGTATCCTTAATGAATGAACAACGTTGATGTAACATAACACTTAACTGTCGGTGAGTTTTATTCGTAATTGATCGGAACAATTAGAATAAAAGATAATTGTTGATTTAAGTATTGACATAGGTCAGTATAATTAATTTAGAGTAAAGTACGAATCCTCAGTATTATGGATTTGGAACTCAGTAGACAGGGATGTAATTGACAGGTGAATGGTGGAGCTATCGGAATTGGGTCAAGTGGGCATCCAATCAGTTTCTGAGGACCATCTGATTGATGGCGGTAGCTGTATGTATTACTATATTACGATATATGGCAATGCAGCGAATATGCTGTGATATAATTTATTTTGTGGGTTAACATTTGCGTGTTTTTTCCTTAAAAATTAATTCGCTCACATCAATTTCGTTGATTTTGAGATACTCTTAAAACTTGTCCATTCTTCAAGTAAAATATTTTCTTATGGATTGGAATTGTGTGTGTGTGTGTGTGTGTGTGTGTGTGTGTGTGTGTGTGTGTATGTCTGTGTGTGTGTGTGTGTGTGTTAATTATTGATGTTCCTTTGCGCAGGGTAAATATTTTCAAAAAAAAATTGAAAATATTACGTTTTCTTTATATATATATATATATATATATATATATATATATATATATATATATATATATATATATATATAATATATATATATATATATATATATATATATATATAACATTTTGGCTATGACAAGCTGCACGATAAAAACGTTTTATTCCTCACTGGATATTCACTTATGTATAGTGAAATGTTTTCGGACTTTTAGCAGAGAGATTAATAATATATTCGTGTATGCATCTCTCCATTTCGTAGTCATGGTCATTAATAAATCAACGCCTAATTATATTTGTCATCAAAATGAGAACGTGGACAATTGTAAACAGTTAAATACACATTAAGTATCATTAAATTCGCAAACCAGAAGTGTTGTTATCAAAAACACCAATTTAATACATAATAACAAGCATTACTTTTAGCATGTTTCAACTGTTGTTCGTGGCAGTTATTGTAATGCATTCTTCCCGTTATAAATTTGATTCAATTATTATATAGGATTATAGAAGGAAACATTCAGGAACATGCAATGCTATGCAAATTGGTATGTCATTTAATCTGTGCATGATGATGGTGATAGTTCAACACGGATGACATTAAAATTGTCATCTGTCTACCATGATAAATTGGCACACAACGATTCTAAATGAAACCATAACAGGAGTGGCAGGCTTGTATTCGGTACAGAAAATTTAAAGCTACAGCATTACATGTAATCAGAGCAAGGCATAATGTATTACCTAAACATCCCTTTTTTTCTAAATTAAACACTAGTGTTTTGGTCTATAACAGAACCCGGATGTGTGACTTTATCTTAGTAAACGTAAAGTGAAATTGCCGTTGTACAAAACTCATGTGATGGCGTTCCACATTTATTCTATTTCGTTTAAAGTGACATTAGCTGTGTTTACCAAAATACATTTCGATTGTTTCTACTTTTTCTATTTGTATTTGATGTACAAATAAGAGCTATACATTGGCATAAAAATCATATATCCCTATATATCGTGTAAAAATGGGTCAGGTCCAGTGTGGTATCCTTATACAAATCGTAAGGTTGAGTTAATCAGTTGCAAGTGAAAAAGTGCTAAACCCAGATTTCTCAAGCAATTTTCACAAAATATATAGGGAAAAAAGGAGTAAAAAATTGAAAATAACACAGCTATTGCCCCTTTAAAATAAGATATAAAGCCATACTGATGTGCTGTTTAGGATTTGAGTACATCACTTAGGTCAATCTATGGTCAGATGACCACTTTTTGCCCCAACAAGCTCTAATTATTATTATTCTTTTCTTTTCTTTGGTCTTCATCTTCATCATCATCATCAGCAGCAGCAGCAGCAGCAATGGTAGTAGAAGTAGGCGTCTACGAAGGTCTGATACTACAAGAAATATAAATTTGCAATTGCATTACGAAAATAAGATAGATGTAACGATGCTAGATTATGTGAAATTGTGTTGACAAAAGCAGTAATTACAGTGGGTAATTTAGTTTTTGTACGTTTCTATTTCTCAACGTAAAAATCGTCAGCGAAATTGACATTCACGTGGATAATGAACTGACGGGATGTTATCCAGCTGACATATAAATACGGGCAAAGGTAACAGAATCCTTACCTCAATCAATTGTAAGGGCAAGTTGTAATATTTCGGATCAATATTTTATTCAGTACTATACGAGGTTGATACAGAGGTCAGACAAAGATCAGTAAAGCTCAATAACTGAATGACAATATACAAAAATCGCTGTAATCAGCATCAATGTCGAATTTCACAGTGAGACAGAATTTATATAAAACGTATTTCTAAACTTAATTTGTTTGTTTTTTATATATATATTATCATTATTTATAATCTAAAAATGATATCTGTATTTAAATTTCAAATCATCCATGATAACAGAAAAAAACTAAAAAATCCGACATTTATGAAATTGTGTTTTTGTCTTATATGGAATTGATTCATATTGATACATAGAATTAAATAAGATGAAAATTAATCGTTCAACATGATCTGCAAGGACCAACTATAAACGTTATATATGTTTTGTATCGATCTCTTATTGACCAAATTTAAAATGATATATAAACCTATCTCCTGGTGTTTGTGTATCACAACTGACAAAATTATTATGGCAAGGATATGAGATATCACCTCCAAAGTCTATACTGCATAAATTGACGGTCGATATATAGCTATCTTGCTTGTCAATCCCATGTCTCATTACTGAAGATGCACTTTCAAGTTTATATTCAATACACTATACGATCGATATACGTATCTTACTTGCCAAACAACAGTTTTATTATTAAATATTGATTTAAAGGTCATTCCCGATTATGACCAAGAGGGTTACACCTAGGGTTTGAGATTTGAAAGAAGAAAAAGCTAGCGGTGATCTTAAATTTGGCATTTAGATATATCTATATTTTGTATATATATATATCCCAACGGACTTGAAATTAAAGACACAGAATCAAGCACACACGAGTCCTGCTTGTACATTTTACTTACTATAGGTACAGATACGAAACTAGCAATCAGGTTATACGACAAACGAGACGATTTCGGCTTTTTCCATCTTCAGTTTTCCACAATTCTAAAGTACTAGTCTCCCTTATATGGTGTTTATGTTTTTCATATGATTCGATATGTCTGGGCGTGTTCAACATATGAACATTTTAAATAAAACTACTTACTGATAAGTTGTTGCCACAGAGATCTCATGAATTTCGTTTGTTATCATTGTTTTCAAATACGGTCGGTATAATGACCTTTTTTGCAATTACTGTGTTTCAATTGATGAACTTTTGAGTTCGATAGCGGTTGTTGAGTCGTCTGTACCTATTCTCCTTTATTTTATTTGAATTTGAATGTGAACTCGCGGTGGGTGTGATCGGTCAACAAAGGATGCTTACTCCTCCATGATAGCTGGTCACACCTTTGGATTTCCAGAATACACGTTTAGCCAACCTTCACCAGATTTGTATCCTGCACATCCTGAGGATAAATACTTTGGTATCTTTGAGACTTATATTATTCACCTCCATATAAATATATAGCTGATACAAGTTTATATTTCTATTTTTATGTAAATAAAAAATATTTTGAAGGATCTACAGAAAAAAATCAATGAATAAAAACAAACCGGTGTTTTATTTTAGGAGTTCTTGACAAGACAAAAATCATGTGATTCGAACAATTATTCTAATGATTTTTTTTAATAAAAAGCTCAAACACGGCGATGGAAGGTCAAGATAATATATTATAAAAATATTAATCATAATGAGTAGATTACTCTGGCTATAACACCGAACAAAATTTCAGAAGATAGAAATAGAATATCACGGATCATTTTATATTTATACCCATGCAGACATCGTTTTGCATTGTGACTACCCTCATTCCTGTCGCTACAGTTGCTTCAGATGCTACATGTAATGGAACCATCAATATCGTTACTTTTACATGAAGTGATGCATCATCGAGGGTAGTGTGAGCTACATCTGTCCTTGATGAATGTCAAATTCAACTTACACATACAATGGCCTTTTTGCAGTATAGTTTCTCTTCGATGGGTGGATAGTTAGTTAGATAGATAGATATCTTGTTGTATTATTGTTTAACATCCAGCTCAAGAATATTTCACTCATATGCAGACGGCACCAAAGGCCTGTGAAGGGCTTCAAATTTTAGCCTATGCTCGGCACTCACGGCCATTGAGCATTGATAGTGCCGACACCTACTGTGACACGGGACCTCGGTTTTTACTTTCTCATCCAAAGAAAAGGAAAAGCCAGTAGGTATGTAGGTATGTAGGCAGGTATAAAGGTAGACAGACAGACACACAGACAGACAGACAGATAGATAGATAGATAGATAGATAGATAGATAGATAGATATATAGATAGATAGATAGATAGATAGATAGATAGACAGATAGACAGATAGATGCACACACAGACATACACAGACACACACACACAGACACACACACACACACACATACAGACACACACACACACACACACACACACACACACACACACACACACACACACACACATTAACAAACTATTACTTTCACCATAATCTCGATTTTCATGGATCTGTTTGATTTTGCTGTCCAAAGTTCATTAATCTTTAAAATTTCCAAAGTGATCACAGATTCACGATGCCATATCGCTGTCGCGATTTTCTTTGTCGAAGATCAATGCAACACTTCAGGCAAACACTTAATCCCTACTCTCTACTAATTAGCCTCACGGTGTACCACTCATCCGATATCACCGAATACTGATCTTGAAGGGTCATTATTTAGTCTCTACTGTCGACTTTTTTATAATTATGTATTAACCATAATCTGTACTTAATAAATGATACGAGAAGACAATGGGATTTTCAATACACCAATTAATTCCAAAGATATAAAATTTCCTCTAAATACCAAACACTAACGATTCCATGGGATCCTTATCTTACAGTTGTGATTTGTTAAATAGGACAGTTCAATCTTGTCGAATATTCTTTATTGCGTATACCATTAACATCTGATCCGCTTTAGAATGTACTTCTACATTAACCCATCGTCCTTTGTTAGAATTGTCTTATAGGGATAATTTTATTACATTCTAGTACGCAACAATTGCAAGGGATACTTATCATGTAATGTTAAATTGTTAATATAAATTACGTATTCATTCTCTCTCTCTCTCTCTCTATCTCTCTCTCTCATTATTATCTTAAGAATAATTACTGTGATCAGATGAAATCCTTTGGCATCTGCTTTGGCAAATAGTGCTTATTAGTATATAAACGATTTGATGCAATATACCATTGCTGTAGTTGCAGTCCATGGCTGCCATTATTTTAAAACCGGAAGTGGTAGAATGTACCTGTCAGAAATGGAAAATTTTGGTTGAAAGCACGTCACAGTATATATTATAGTTATATCTTTTCCAGAATAGCAAGGCATCTGTTAAAATCTAAACGATTTGATATGATATACCATTGTATGATAACCCTGGCAGGGCACTAGTTGGCGCACTTGCTTCTTACCGATATGTCCAGGGTTTGATCCTTGGATTGCACAGGGGAATATGTGAGACCCAAGTCGGACAACTGGATTTTTTTTTGATACTTTTGTCTCCTCCCACAGCAAGGACCCCTTACACCAACATCAGAGCCAGCAGATACATTTAAGTAAGGTGATATAACCCGTTGGTTAAAACTTGTAAAATAAAGTTTAAACTTTTTATGATTACAAACAACAACTACCATTGTTGTCTATAACCAGTAGTGGTAGAACGTACCTTTAAGGAAGTGAAAAAATTGAGTTAAAAGCAACTGTATTATATAATTAAAACGTTTTAGAATAAAAAGACGGTTGTTGATTGTTCTATACAAAACCATCAATATGCAAGATTATTTATCATCTTTCTAACTGGATGTAGTAAAAGTCTTTTATCTTCATATCGTAGATATATTCATTGTGAACGGATTCTTGATATATCCCAGTTTATTTTGGAAGGCATGTTATCTTGCCCCATGAACTTTGCTGCATCGCCTACCCAACAATTAAATACTGACCGACAACGTTTTATTTGACCTTTCATAAACGTAGCTTTAAACACCAGCAAATTATACAAGAATCGCTGTTGGAACCGTCTATTACACGCCAAAATGACATAAATGAGTTAGACCTTGTTGTTCTCCTGTCTAGCTTAGTGTTTTTCTTTAGTTTTCATCAACTGGAGAACAACTAGATTTAACTGAAAAACACTATTTCTAAACGGCAAAAAGCTAGGTTTGACTTAGAAAACCTAGGTATGGCGCATTAATTTTATTTAGGTGCATCATATCCGCCATGTTATTATAAAAACTGGTGGGTGGATTTAGGGCAGTCCAACCATAGCACCAACCACCTATGTATAAAGTTTTCTTGGTATCAACATGTTTTTGAAATCTCGCATTTGTGCCTTGTTTTACCAATGTTTTGTAATATTTATTTCTTATACATTATTATGAGTTTATCACTGGTTGTAGCTAAACGGAATGCTAATGATTATTATTCGAATCCTAGACTGAGCCATATCAAAGCATTGTCTAAAAGGAAGTTATGTCGGCATAAAATGAATTGATATATAATGTTTTGATACGCAAGACAAATCCAATGTGTATTGGAATGAATGCTTAGCATAGATATAAAAACATTCCGGTATTTTACTTTGAAGAAATAACTGAAGATATTACGGACAAAAAACAAAAACTGTTTAGATGAAAAATAAAACTCGTATGCTAGCAAAAAAAGTATTTACTGTATGATAACATACAGTAAAGACGAATTGACAAAAACAAATTTGAGGCTGTCAAACAGTGTTTCCCGATTGTTGCCAAAATTAGTATCCTCTGATTTGATCAGTACTTTACAGTGGACTCACGGGAAATGTGGCCGGATCACATCTCAATATCTGTATCATTACACCGTTTTTCATATTTCAGGGTATATCCGTGGGACTCGAACTCACGACCTCACGATCCAGAGTCGAGCGCGCTACCGACTGAGTTTTTATTATCTTAGATTTATCCATTTGACATTACATAATGCATGCATTTGTACTTAGAAAAATTTAATTGGGATACAACGCTGTTATATATGCATACACTGGTCATTTATAAATGAAACAACAAACGTACGTGTATTTTTCAAATTGCAAGATTCACTGATCTTGTTCAATTCTATTTTTAAAACAATAAATTAGTGCAAACGTGAGATTTTATTAAAATGATGAAATGTATTGTTTTGTAGTCTGTATCCTATTAACGTTTCTATTAATGAGGTATGAATCCCTACAAATAGAAATATTGTCACATGTCTAAACACGCATTGCAATACATAAAAAACCCGGACATTGCTGTTACTTCTGATATACTTCAATACCTAACACGCAATAGCAAACATCAGCTGATGATAATCTCGAGTTGCTAAAAAGAATAGTGATCCGATAATTTTATCATTTAGAAATACCTGTCGCTATACTTTGCTGAACCGTATGAAAATTATAATATATCTTTTCAAATTTCTGTAGTACGTATTGTTTCGACCAATAGTATATATGGAATCGTATTTAAAGTGATATAATGATACTGTATTCAATTAAAATGTTTTACCGACTTAAATGTTGGCTGTTGTGCTGTAGTTGTTCATTCATCTTATTCAAATGTGACCAGGAAACACACGTTTCCGAATTTTACTCAAGTTTGTTAAATCCAGAAATGTGATTGGCTCAGCAGGTAAATTTGAGAATATTCTCGGTCTTGAGTCAATTTACAAGTTTTATGGTGTCAGGTCCAGGAATTATTTCTAATATGTTTTGAATTCGATTTTACAAAGGACACCCGCCGGCTGTGATCGGTCAGTGAGGACGGCTTGCTCCTCCATCCTACCTTATGTTGTTCCATGGGTAAAAGATTTCCCGTTCACCATATTTGTAAATTTTCTTCTCGACCTCCTAACGGTTAACACTTTGATATTTGCACTTTTAATATTTAGCTTGTAAAAATCAGTTATTTTTGTGATGTTGACAAGTATCTTATCACGTGATAGATCATATAATTTTTGTTCCGATGCTGATGTTGATGTCAATAAATTGTTTACCTGTAAACATGATTGTGTTAATGGGATCATATGAGGTGAAACGGTTTCACAAAATTAGCATTTTTATGTTGCTTTGAAAGGTATGGCACAAACAGTTTCAGTTATATAGTGACAGCCAGAATTAATGGCTGGTAGAGAACCCGGTTACGATGTAAATGAAAAGATGGTTATCGGCCCCTCGCAAGTAAACTGTCAAACTTTCTCAGAGTATCAGTTTAGGCTCCAGTGCTGACAGGATTTGACAGACTTCATGGTTTAGAACGCGTTGCTGTATCCACGGAGAACCCCCATAAAATTTGGAGAGTAAGAAAAGAAACTATTGTTGACATTTTTTCTTACGTGTGTCATGTCAATTACTTCATAAAATGATATTTATTAATTCATTTATCGTAAAATGTTCATATTAAATAACATATAACATATATATTCGACTTTATTTTAAAATTTGTCCCAAATTATCACGCACCGGGATGAAAGATTTTAAACCTTCTAAGGCATTTTACCGAGTTCCTTATTTAAACTTTATAAAACAAATGTAGAAAAATGTTCTGATTTTCAGTACTATTCTGGAAAACTGTCGATGCACATTATATTATTAAATGTAAAACCTGGTTTCACATCGCTTTCATGGCTTTATTTCAACAGAAACCATTTGTTACAATCTTTGTACATGACCTGGTAACTTCAATTTTCTTAACTTCACTGTTTTAAATTATCAAACGAAATGGATGTATAGTATGACGCTTGGTAATAAATTCGTTCTGGTGTTTTTACAATTGAAATTCTCATTACACATCTGATTATCCTTCAGCATAGGTTAAAGCAAGGATTCAATGAACTACTGGGTTTACACGAGAACAACAGCTCGATCACGCAAACCTTTGATGAACATCAACTTAAAGAATCACATTGAGAATAAAAGAAGTCAATCGGATTAAACGTGTTCACCACAGAGTAATAAAGTTGGAAATATATAATTGTAGAAATACGACTGATAATTAAAGAGTTTGTTTAGGTTTTGCTAACCTATTAATTTCGGACGGTCGAGTTTAACAGATAATCAATGAATGTCACATAGAGAGATAGTTGTTTGATGTGATTTATTTGTATTTTGTCATTATTTTACATTATTACTTTATCTTTACAATATCATTTAATTATTTTGTTTCTCTATTTATTTATCATTAACAGAGAATCTATATTGGCTAATCCGGTTTCCACCTACTATTAGGTTGATTATTGGTTTGGCTGATGCTGTGATGGCATTGACTTGAATCTCCCTCAGAGAATTATTTATCTATATGTATTAATTTATATGTATAATGTCCGTTATGACATTATTCCATTACGTTTTGTTAGCTTATGGGTGTCTAGATGGAAAAAGCGATTAAGGTACATATGTACTTACGTACATACGTATCTGAGTTTTGTTTGTTTGTTATATTATTGTTTTTCTCCACACTCAACAATTTTCCAATTATATGGTGGCGGCAAGTTTTTGATGGTCCACCAAGAACGGGGTACAATGTACCCGAGAAGAGCCCACTGCCCTTACGCAATTTGGTAAACATTCTCTTAAAGTCAGCACAGATACCTGCGGGTCTCGAAGTCACCCTGACTAGAACCGGAAGTCTGTAAATGGTTTTTAGGCGCGATAATACGACCACTCGGCAACTGGGGACTTTCGCAGGAAATCATAAGTTAAATTAACACTGAGTTCATAAACAATTTCTCTCTTTCAGACTCAGATATTTGCATGCTGTGTTTTTCATTCTTATTTTAGATTGTTATGGTACGTGATACATTCAGTTGACCTACATTGTTCCCTCCCGTGGTCGAGGCACGTGCCGTGTGTGTAATCAATAATTGCAGAATACATGTTTCGTCTTCCATAAAACACCAGGCGAATTCCATTGAATTTTTGGTATTTAGCATTGCTGGTTTATTGTGAAAAAGTTGTGAATATTATTATCCTGTATTTCCTTGTTCTAAACGCGGGACTAAACACGTCAAATATAGTTTTATAAAAATCGGGCACATCAGCGAGAATATACGACTCAGGCATAAGAGCATTCCATGTACATGTATTAATTTATTGTTTTGAGTCAATGTTTTGTTCATAGATTTGTTCAAAGATATACCAGAACAAAAAGTTTAACAATATTAGCCCCGCAAACGACAATGTGGGAACGGCGAATTATTAACAATATTGGGTAAGTGGTTAAAGCTATTAGGGCGTTGCTCAGTTTCAGTGGAAATACACTTTATTTGAAATCTTCTTTCTATCTAATGTGCAACTAAGTGCATTAATCTCATATGTCCATTAAAACACATTTGCGGTCTTGTTGTCCAGAGATTACCAGTAATGAAGATGTGACAAGCTGTCAGTATCCTATCCTTAATCTCCACAGATAAAACAACAAATTTTCAAACGGTGCAATTTTCCAAACGTTATCGGAAAAATGATATATGAATAGCTTATCTCTACACACAATGATATGAAGAAACACCGAGGGCAAGTGATATGCGACCTATGTGTATTATGGTTGGCTTGCTGACGAAAAACAAAAATGTTAACAGCCTTAATACGATCGATCTGTTTACAGCAACATTCAAGTTTTATTTGAAATCATACCCGCTCGGGGCAACCACTAATCTAAATCTTATATTTATATTTTTGCACTTATTTACTTCTGTCCATGGCCATTATCAGGGAAGAGCTGGTGTATGATACAGCACAATGCTTATCTCACTTACGAAATAAGCTGCACCTCAAAAAACATTGATGGTTTAATCACAAGTGTTGTCTTGTGTTTTGCTTTGCTATTAATTGGTATCAATTTCTGATTGATCAAGTCCATGGAAGGCGAGGCGAAGCCAACATATTCTCGTGGACAGTAGATAGTAAACCTAATAACTGTTTTATTTCGCCGAGGATCTTATTTTCATTTAGAAATTGCCTAAATAGCCACTGTACACAGAAACTTCTTCCGTATTATCCGCCATTGCCGTCTACTTATTTCATACTGACTGCCCATGGAACCATGCACGGCAGTCACATGACTCTTTA
>BROG01000065.1:1365000-1567500 GCA_030159075.1 Atrina japonica | reverse complement strand
TTTTTCCTGTTTTTAACTGTATATAATTAGATATATGCTTTTTTATTGAGTTACCTGTTCGATGGCGGTTGTTGAGACATCTGTTCCGAGTTGTTGTGACGAGGATTCGTTCCTCACGTACTTCATTTTGATTTGAATGTGTACTCACTGCGGGTGTTACCGGTCGACATGGGATGCATACTCCTCCATGGCACCTGATCCCACTTCTTAACTCAAGAGGTCAATGGGTGTTCATTTTTACCAGATTTGTACCTATATCCTGGACATCCAAAAGATTTATACTTTTTATACTTTATATGAATTTCACCATGTAAACAGAATAACAAAGGAATATCGATTGCTATTCGAAACTTCAAAACTATCAAAATACGACAAATTAGATATAAAATTGGTCTCAACACGAAAAACAATTGCGAATGACATTCGGGATGCGACCAGGTGTCCAGAAGAAATCAGCTTCCCCTGTTACCATGCCGCACCTGTCGCATAATTATGTTACAGAGTTTGGTCGGTCTCTGACATTTTCTGTTATGATTTATATTTTCATTGTATCATTTTAAGTGGGCTTTAACTATGTAAACTAAATGTATGCTGTTTAGAAGATTTTCTAGACTTTGTTTGAGTGTATGTCATTTTGTACTGAGTAAATAGTTTCCCATATGAATTAATTTTTTACCGCATTACCTGTATTAGATAACAATGATTTCGTTGAATAGACATATTCGCCAAAAAAATTAATTGTTGCCAACCCAACCACCGGCCTTCCGCAAGTTCAAAATTAGCCTAGGTTCTAGCGGTACTCGAACCTGTGCTGACTAAAAATGAGTGACCTTGTGGTTTAAAAGCACCATGCTTTAATAACTGGGGGTCAATGGAGCGAGACTAAAATCCACAGTCAATAACTACAATTTCATGCTGTAAATCTTGAAATTTATTTTCGCGATACACAAGTTTTAAATTTATTCGCGAGATAATACGTTCGCGATTTCTTATACCAATTTCGCCTTACTATTATCATACTTCATTACGCGATATATCTTATTTTCGCGAGTAAGAGTTTCGCAAAATCACGCGTAAGTAAAATTCTCGCAAATAAAACCAGATTTACAATAGGTAATTAAAATATTCGTCATGAATATTGATTTATGTTTTCATTACACCGACAATGAATACAAGAATGTACTTCCGATGTTTATCTACAGAAAATGGTTCCAATTATAGACCTAAGCTGTATGCAGTAACTGTTGAAATAGAGAACTTTAGTACATGTATGAAAATAAATGATGCTGGCATTATAAAAAAAATTCTTGAATTACATTAGTCTAGAATATAAATAGATATTCTGGACATCCTGAAGATTTATATTTTGGTATCCGAGATTTTTATATAGAAACGTTCTAATATCTAATGTCTTTACACACTGTGGATTCTGATCAACTCACACTGATATCGTTTAATGGTGATTTTATTTTAGACATACAATACAAACTCTTAGATACACGGATGGATAAAGATTACACTCTGGACCCAGTTGTTCATCTATTGTTTAAATATGATATCGGTCAAATATAACTCCTGAATTATGATAGTGGACGATACTATCTATTCATTTAGTTAAAATGTAACCACAAGGGTCAATTGATTAATACACCCACACAATATGGTACTAACTGGACAACGAACTCACACCGGCTGTGAATTATCAAGAAAAGATGCTGACTTCCCAATTGCATCTTATCCCGCCTATTGATTTTGCAGGAATCTATGTTTGTCCATTGTTTCAGTAATTCTTATGCGATTATCGTTGTTAACATTCTGTGGTGTCCATGCTTTTGATCTGGTTATGTAAAAGTAACCATTCATATTCAATTGTAATTGTAGTTGTTGTTCATCGTCCCACTTAAGAATCTTTCACTCATATGGAGACGTCACCAAATGCCGGTGAAGGGCTTCAAATTTTGGCCTATGCTCGGCACTTACGGCCATTGATCAGTGAGGGTTCTTTAACGTGCCGACAACTACTGTGACACGGGACCTCGGTTTTTACTGTCTCATCCGAAGGACAAGATCATATTCAATTAAACACATAAAAAATCATTTTATTATCATGAAATGAAAGGAAACGTATTCTGATATCTTACGGTTAAATACTATTTGTGTATATGCGTGCGCGCGTGTGTGCGCGTGCGCGCGCGTGTGTGTGTGTGTGTGTGTGTGTGTGTGTGTGTCTTTTTTTACAAGGTATTGATAGAAACAGAGAAAATAAAACACGTAATGAAATGAACAACTTCAAATGTTATTAAATCCGTTTAGTAAGACCACCCAAAACATGAGATGAAGTTATTTTGTGCTAAACCCGATTATTATAAAATCGAATCGAATAAGCATTTGAAGTATACTTCATATCATATTACACGATGAATGGAAAATAAGTCAGATACTGAACAGGTCTACCAAGACGTAGTGGCACAGATGGGTTCTGTTGAAGCGCAATGACACTGGTCAAAGACTGTACTGTACCTCATATCTTAGACGAAAACTAGCCTACCAGCCCTATTACAATTTAGTTTAGACGCATTGTTTTGTTATTGGTAGATTAATAATTTCTAACTGGATGTGTGATATTTTTTGTCACTAAGCTGTAGGTACCAACTGTGCTCCTCTGTATGCCAAGCTTTTTGTTTTATTTATACGCACCAGATTATATTGAAAACAGTCTGTGTACATAAAGGTATCATACCCTTGAACTTGACATTAACATTTAGATATCAAGAACGTTTTGTCAATTAAAACTGTAAATTTTTCCAAGGTATTTGCAGTATATCCTAATGAACTAGTAATAAACGGAAAAAGACAGTAACGCAATCGTTTCGTTTCATCCTTTGACATTTATCTTTGATTAAGATAGCGATTGACGATAGACAATTAAACCATATATTAAACGGGAAAAGTTACTAGTTTGACTCCTCAATCAACTTTCCAGATTAAAGTGAAGATTTAATTTTATCACCTATATAGAGTGGATATTTCTTGAATGTGATTTGGAATATTTAAACTGCCTAACAACGGACGTGGTTACAGTTAATAAGCAAATTGATACCTTGACTGTGGACTCGTGGCAGGTGTGTCTCGTCATCTCGAATGGTTTCTCTTCCATGGCACCTGATCCCACCTCTTGAATTCCAGAGGTCCGTGTTTGTCCAAAATTTGCCAGATTTGCATATTGTATCCTGGACATCTTGAAGATTAATACTTTTGGTATCTTTCATTTTTATATTTCTTGCGTGCATTGAGAACGACTCGTTTCCAAATAAAAAACACTTTTAGTTCTACTTATCGGACAAAACATACTTAAATAACGCAGGAAAGAAAATAAAACAGTTTGCTTTACATCAACTAATTTGCTATTATATCTAAATTCCACGCTGTTAAAAATTGGCAGTCTCTCGTAATTACGAATGTGTTCCATTGTTTCGACACTTTGAAGCAATAACTGCCATGACCACGGTCACGTCACAACTCCGAGACTTGCCAGTTGTAAACGAAACAAAAACCGAAATGATCCATTGTATATTCTGTTGATACCAGTGTAGATTTTGACAATCTTGGTTTTGAATTATTGGTTCAATGGCACCTGTTCCCATCTCTTGATTTCAAGAGGTCCGTGTTTGACCATTTTTATCAGATTTGTGCCTGTGTCCATGGCATCCCAATGATTTATGTTTTGGTATCTGAGTTTTTCTATATTCTGTAGACCAAACTCTAAATTGTTGAGAAAAACGACAGTGTAAGGCAAAGATAAAAAGAAGACCATGAGAGTTCTATATCAAAAAACTTCCCAGTATTAAATACAGAATCGATAGCACACGGGAAGCTTTTCAACGCTCTTATATATATATATATATATATATCGAGAAAGTTCGAAACTAATATTTACAGTAGAAAAAACATGTTTAAATTAGAGAAACTAGGTTGAACCGGAACAAAATTAAGATTAACTCCTAAATGCAATTTGGTTTGCCAGAGTATGTCATGAATGCAATTGTCGCATATCATTATCTTAACATCCTTCACCAGAACTGTTTTGGTTTGATATTTGACGTCAATTAAACGAACTTAATTTCCGATGGAAAAAATAGATACCTTTTATATATTATTAGAGCGGAATTTTTAAAAATTGATGTATAATAACAAACAATACATTGCAAAGGCATAAAATTTCTTAAATGCCCATATACGTTGTGAAAATTGCTTGAAAACCCCAGTTTGGCAATTATTCGTTTGCAAATTATTTATTCGACCTTACTATTTGTATATGCATACGACTCTGGACCTTATTTAAAAAAAATATATAGAGATATCAGAATTTTTGTATGTGTATATAAAAAATTTCAGATACCAAAGTATAAATCAATAAAATGTCCAGGACATAGATACAAACCAGGTAATAATGGACAAACACGGACCTCTGGAAACCAATAGGTGGGATCATGTGTCATGGATGAGTAAGCATCCCCTGTCGACCGGTCACACCCGCCGTGAGTCCACAGTCAAAACCAATGAAACACGTGAGGAGTGAATCCTCGTCACAATTGGTACAGACGTCTCAACAACCGCCAACGAAAAGGCAACTCAACATTTCGCTTAGTGAAACAGAGTAGTCGCAAACAAGACTATTATACCGACCTTAAAATTTGCGGAACGTTGACATTAAAAGCGGTTTTCGATATCCCTGTGTCAATAATTTGTCAGTGAGTAGTTTACCTCTGTATATGAAATCTTCATATGTTGTACACGCCGTGGCATATCGGATCATTTGTGAAATATAAACTCCATATGGGGGTGACTGAGGGATATTACTACTTAAATGTGAAAAAGTTACGATGGGAAAGCCGAAATCGTCGCGTTTATCGTATAGCTTTGTTGCTAATTTCCCGTCTGTGTTTATATTAAGTAAAATGTCTAAGTGTGAAGCGTGTGTGCTTGATTCTGTTGTATCTTTAATTTCTAGTTCGCTGGAATATATCGCATTGACATATGTATGAAAATTGTCATTATTAATTGACAAAACGTCGTCGATATATCTAAATGTCAAATTAAAGGACACCGCTAACTTTTTCTTCTTTTGATTCAGCAGTTTCTGAATGAAGTCTGCTTCGTATGAATAAAGGAACAGGTCGGCCAATAAAGGAGCACAATTGGTTCCCATAGTAATGCCGACAGTTTGTTGAAAGGCCACGTCTCCGAACATTACAAATATATTGTCTATTAGAAATTCCAGCATGTCTTTTATATCAACTTCAGTATATTTATGTGTAGAATCGGAGTGGTGTTTGACGAAAGAAGTATCCTGATAGCCAATCACTAGATATTTAAATTTTCGGGTACCACCTTTAGTGAAAAAAACAGTTGTCTATGATGCTGAAAAGTCTTTCTTTTAATTTTTTATGTGGAATAGTAGTGTAAAGAGTAAAGAAGTCATAAGTTTTGATACTGTAAATTCGAGAAAAATTGTGTGCCTTCAAATTTTCTAAAAGCTGTTTAGAATTGTTAAGAATCCACACCTGACTTACACCGCTTCTGGAATAAGCAACTGTACAGTATTGTTGAAGTTTCTCCTTAACGGCTGTCAATATCTTGGTAAGGAGTAAAGATAAAGGTTTGGTAGAACATTTGCTGGATCCTGCTATGTATCTTTGCTTATATGGGGTTTTATGAAGTTTAGGTATCCAGTATAAATGTGGTAGCTCGAAATCGGTATCCGTTGTAGGTATATCGTCCTTTGAAAATGAGCTACGTGTGTATGTAGGATTCCCAGAATTGTATATATCTCTCATTTGTTATTATACAGTGATCTAAAAAGTTAATAAAAAAGTAAATAATTGTTGGAGAACACAGTTATTGCCCCTTTAAATTATGTTATCCTAAATAGCAATGTTTAGAGAAGACTTTAAGCATTTAATATCGATTTTTGTAATATGATATTCACATAATTTTCAGAAAACATAAGTGTGTTCAAAATACGAAAGGTATACAGATTGTTCATATACGATCCAAATTAAGCAGCAAGTTTCATGTAAAGTAGTTCAACTGTTGCATTATACATTTTCGTTGCAGTAACGCTCTAGTTAGATCATTTGTTATCCTTCTTAATATAATCTCCTCGTTTTCATTGATCAATCGACGAAACCTATCTAACCGTATGTCCCCGATCAGGCGGTATATATATTTTCCGTATATACTACCAGATGCGCGATCACTAAACTAGTGACGTCATGTGATTGTCATGCGTTACTTGGACTAAAAATGAGGCATGCTTCTGCAAGTCTCTGTTCAATGTTCAGAAAGGTGACAATTTCGTTATCCACGTTGTCATGCAGATGAATAGGTTTTATTTCACATATCGGAGTTCCTGCATTTCCCTCGCCTACATATCACCCGCACGGCAAGTTGAAAATCAATAGTAGATCACGAACTGTGAACTGGATTTACCGTTACAAGTGAAAAGGCAAATTGTACAGTAAAGTACAACTTATTATACCAGAATTTATTCCACAATTCCATATTTAAGTCCCACTGAGCTTAATGGTCACATCAGTAAATGTATTATTGAAGTGGGAAATCTGTTCACCTTTGGCTCTTAAGAAGAATATTTCTATGTATGAAGCTTTTTACCATTTTGGAGCCCGTATGCGTAAGTGTTATGCAGCTTCACATGGGAATAATTCCTGTCAATTCAGATAAAAATTGGTCATTTGGTTTTTGAAAAGAAGTCGAAAATGTCTAAACTTTGATAAGAAACTGACATTTGACATTATGTTAAGTGTAAGTGATCTTGACCGTTGATCCCATAACCTTGACGCTGCAAAAGTGATCCTTAGATAATTCTTTTCTCATATACCACTGTATACTAAAAGTAAGTCAGTATTGATTTGTGTAAACCTATACCATTTGCCATTTGAAGCGCTCGCTTATGGCTTGCTTAAAAACCGATTACATTTTCTTTCAAAAACCGTATAGCTATTGACTTCACAGTCACGCATAACAACTTACAAAGAAAGCTTAGTATTAGTTCTTGAGGGGAAGATTTTTTTAATTTGTACCAAATTGTTTTACCCTTTTGGAGCCTCTACGTACCTAACCTCTTTTGATTTGTAAATTGTGTACGATTTTTAATGGGAATAGTTCTTTCCAAGTTTGATTAAAATCAGTCCATAGGTTCTTGTGAAGAAGTAAAAACGTCCGATAGTTAATTATATCGATTGATGTACGATCACAATAGGTAACTATGGGCCCTTGGATCAGATGACATTAAAAACACATCCTTGACACTGTTTAAGTGTTTATTTTTGGAAATGTTAAGAGTCTGGTATTAGAGAGCTCTCAGTAGGATGTGTAAATGATCACATCTTAATTCGACGTTTATTCATGTCATTATTGAATAAAGTGTGTTTTATTTAACTAAAAGATCTTTTTATCCCTCAAAACTCAACGAATCGATATGAACACGCCATGATGTCTAAAAGGTTTTACACAAGTAGACTTTGGCTTGTCTAGTCTGTGAAACCTTTTCAAAATACGAATTTAGATTGTTTCATCCCGCCTTTATTTCACAATGTTAAAAACACACACACTCTCTCTCTCTCTCTCTCTCTCTCTCTCTCTCTCTCTCTCTCTCTCTCTCTCTCTCTCTCTCTCTCTCTCTCTCTCTCTCTCTCTCTCTCTCTCTCTCTCTCTCTCAGCTCAATCAATAATTTATGTGACCTTGTATGCAGACAACTATCCTGTTTATCAATCAAATCATTGGAAAATCATTCCTAATAGTTCTGATTCCTCAAAGAGGACTGTCACTGATTGTTGTTGTTGTATTATTGTTTAACGTCCCACTCAAGAATCTTTCACTCATATGGAAACGTCAATAAATGCCGGTGAAGGGCTTCAAATTTTGGCCTATGCTCGTCACTTACGGCCATTGAACAGTGAGGGTTCTTTAACGTGCCGACACGGGACCTCGGTTTTTACTATCTCATTCGAACGACAGAAAAAGCCAGCCGACTCCACCGAGGCTCGAACCCGCGACCCTCCGGTTGCAAATCGAACATTCTACCGACGGCTTGCACTGTTAGTCAAATACGCGGAATCAGAACTAAAGTCTTCGTAGTTTTCGAGTTTGAAAATAAAGTCGTACGCCACTAGTATAGGTCTACCAGGATAAAGTTCTCTTAAGCATGTGCTAAGGGCAAACTCCAACATAGTGAGGATTGTGTAAGGTATATATATCTGTATATATATCTGTGTTGTACCAAATTCATACATAGATGAAAAGACAATATGTTCCTTGTTATCGAAGGCATAGAAGGAACTAATTCGTGCCAGATTCAAAGTCAAAATCAAATGTATCGTTTTTTCTTTTCATTTTTTTATTTAGTTGTATGGCTTTCACTTAGATGGAGATGTCAACATCTTTAGGTGATGAGCTACAAATCTTGGCCTGTGATATGGACTGACACAAATATAGTGAGAGAGTTCTTTTATGTGACACGTGACCTCGATTTTCATCCGAGAATCAAACCCATAACCATCTACTTGCGAGTCAACAAGAAAGAAGACATTCAGAAATAACAAACCAATGTAATGACATTAAAACAAGATATTTATTGAAAATAAATGAAACAATCATTGGTACCCGTCTAACAAAATATGGATTTGGTCCATACAAAATGGATCGAATGACAATATACAAAATAATTTAATGACAAATTCATTTTTTTTAAAAAAGATCAAATATTCAAATATATCCATAAAAACAAATTCAATTCCAATCACGCCATATACAACATCAAACCATGACAAATTTAATTTAGGGCATAAGTGCACAAAATATTAAAATCATTACATGAAACATACCATAAATAGTTTAATGTTATCTGCGTAGATTTGCCATATGAACTATATATATCTTCAAAATGACTAATTAAAACAAAATCTTTATACTATATTTTTTTTCATTGACATAAAATTTGCCTAGAAAAAAATGCATACACATTAGTTGAAGGAACGTTGTTGGACAGATAAAAATTGACATTGAATTGAAAGCGGTTCTTATAGATTTTTGTCTAAACTGCGTTGTTTTTAATTGTTCGGTATTTGTGTAATCCCATATAAAAACCCTTGGGTTACTAGGTATTTCTGGTCGTGAATGAATATACAATATGTGCCAGTTTCCTAGTCAGATAATAATAAAACATCACTGTGTTTTCTTCAATGAAATACGTTCTAGTAGTTTGGTCACTCCAAACATCGTTTTATTGTAACTTTTATCATACTTCGCATAACGACAAATAAAATTATAATATTAGATTATAACTTTGGAATTATGTTTATAATATAACAGTATGAATATAAGATTGTGACGACAATACTTTTAATATTACAAAAGACTAACTGTGTATTCATAACAATGCAGCTTTCAACATAATTTAATTGCCTCTGGTAAAAATTAGATTCCTTAATAAGAAAAATGTCCCTTTGCCATGGAACCTGTATATATTTTGGTTGTCTGGTTAAATTGCATTTTACGCTACACTCAAGTTTTTCAGAGATAAATTGGCAGTCACTTTTAAAGGTATTGGATGGAATCCGGTTACAATATACCCAGAAAGAAAACTAGACAGGCCGTTAGATTTTGACATAAGCAGAATTTCGACTTATCCTATTTCAACGTAACGAAATTTCCCTGTATACACAGTTACATCTTATACAAAAGCTGATATGGTTTTAGTTACAACGAAGAATAAGAGCCGGCCTTGCTAAGTCGGTAGCGCGCTCGACTTATGATCGTGAGGTCGTGAGTTCGAGTCCAGCGGGCGGCAGGTTGGTTTTCTGTCCTTCGGATGAGACGGTAAAAACCGAGGTCCCGTGTCACAGTAGGCGTCGGCAAGTTAAAGAACCCTTACTGCTCAATGGCCGTAAGAGCCGAGCATATGCCAAAATTTGAAGCCTTTCATCGGCGTTTGGGGACGTCTCCATATGAGTGAAAGATTCTTGAGTGGGACGTAAAATAACAATAAATAAACAAACAAACGAAGAAAACATTATCAACAACTAAAAACAACCCTGCCTTACAATTTCGAGGTAAACTATAAGCTAGCTATACCCTGGAACTTTTAGCAAAATGCAAAATATAGCATTTTGTCCTTAACAAACGATATATGAATTTAGCGAGAAGTAATTTTGGCGATTGTATGATTCCAAACAAAAATTTAAAAAAGAATAAACTGTTATTGATATTCAATTTTAACGATCGCAACAAGCTTTCTAATAAACTCAAAATTTAAAAATCGCAAAATATTATGTTTTTACAGTAATAACGTTGATACACAAATACAACACAAAGCATAAACAGTAAGTTTGTGTGTTCTACAATTCAAAAAGTTGAAGCCCCATCCGTTTACCAACTTAATTATTCTCCAACAAAGAGAAACCAATAAACAACGTCCTTAATTCCTTTCATATCAAAACTATCGATTTGTTATCAAAACGTTCCTCCAGAAATTTATTACGACGAAAATAAATTATACTGTCAAATAAACTAATCAACTAATCGATGTGCAAATTTCTTTGCACGCAAATCTTTACGATGTGTAATGACTTTTTCCTTAATTTCTTACTAATGGAGGTACATTTTCCACGGCAATGAAATTGAAAAAAAGATATCGTACCTGTAATTAAAAATTTCTAAGTACGTATTATACTATGTAAAAGGTTTCAGGTACACGTACGTCAATAGATTCAAACACAATGTCATTGTCATGATGCTTTAGTGGCTTTATATTGGACTTGATTTGTTACAATTAGCACAAGATTCTCTTTGTGCACATCTAAAAACACAACTTACTGAAGTCTTAATAAATACCTAATCAGTCGATGAAATAGATGAAAGCTATTTTCAGGTCTTTTGATTTGTAAAAACCATTAATGTCTTCAGCAATTACATCATAAATTACCCTTCAAAGATTTTAAAAAAATCAACAAACATTTTCTCAAACCCGCCATTAGATTAAAATGTCGACAACATACTTTTTCCGAATTGTTCCGTTCCGACATGGTTCGTAATAATATTATGCACTTTCAACGGAAAATGTGTCCTACATAATTTTCGGTTAATGCGTTTATCGCATAGGTGACCGGAAATATGTATTTAGTATAAGGAAAGGA
This sequence comes from Atrina japonica, assembly GCA_030159075.1. Lineage (NCBI taxonomy): Eukaryota > Metazoa > Mollusca > Bivalvia > Pterioida > Pinnidae > Atrina > Atrina japonica. The sequence goes on along the minus strand of BROG01000065.1, from coordinate 1,556,283 downwards.
GCAAGATTTGAGAAGAATCCTAAAGTAAAGGCATGGCACTTGTCAACTTTACAAGAAACAAAATACCATTGAATATTTTCATTGTAGATATTACGAAATCGGAAATAACCCAGGTCACATTTCTATTAACATTTCACGATCTGAGTACAAAATATTCCACAAACCAGAACGGAATGTGTCAACAAAAAAGGTCTATTAGACCATGATACAGCTGAAAGCCCATTTGTGTGCCGTCAAGCATAAAATGTATGTATGGATGTATGTATACATGTATGAATGTCTACGGTGAATTTATGCACTGTGTGAAAAATATATTGGGATATTTACTGTATAATGTCAAACTTGTTTTACATCAGAATTTTATCACAAAATTTACATGACAATATGAACAAAAAAGTTCAGTTTGAAACAGATAAACAAAAATAAAATGATTAAATTAAATGTCGTTTCTATTCAGACATAAAACTGTCACCAGCCGCTTAAGCAATTGGTCGAAATACCAACAATAAACAAAGTATAAGAGCTATATTTCCGAAGTTAGTCGATATTAATTTATGTAGGTCAGGTAAAATGGAGTAAACGAGACAGCAAATTGAAATTTACAGTTGGAACCTAATCATAATCTGCGATAATAGTTAATGTATAATACCTACATTCAAATTCCCGTGGTTCTCCGCCAATAAATCTGGCGACCACAAACTCGATATAAAAAAATCCATTTTCGCAAAACAAAGACCAATATATCTAATCATTATCTTTGTAACTTAATTGAAATCGACTTCTTATATGTCAATATTCAATTTACTTAGATGTCTATTTAAAAATTCATGAATACAGAGTTCTTCAATGCAGGTGTTCGATTTAACTGCACTCAATTATTCCATTCAGATTCCGTCACCTGTCATTCTGCATGGGATCTCTGACTCGGAGTGCTTAGTGCATCAGGATTAAGACCTGAATACTAGTAGTCTCATCTCCAGTCTGTGCGAATTTGTGTAACGCTGGAGCCTAAACTGATTTTGTGATGAGCTTTACTTGCGTATGACGGATGCCTCTCTTCCCTAGTACACTTTAACCAGGTTCTCTCCTCCCTCATTTAAAATATGGCCGCCACCTTATAACTAAAAAATTGTTGAGTCTGGGAAATTAACATTCAGACAAATAAACGATCTCCGTCATATATGTACGTATAATGTCTTATCAAACACACGACAAAGATAAATGATGAGAGCATAGAATGTATAGATAACTGCAACAAGCATACAGGAGAACACACGTACATTAAGAATATTTGACACATACAGACCTCTAGAGAATACTGACGTAGAATCATGTGCCAGGAAGGAATTAGCGACACCCTGTCATAAAATTACATCCGTAGAGCGTCCAAATCAAATCCCAAAAAATAAGTATAAACCCTGGTCATAATTGGTACTGATGACTCAGCAACTAATTTGGAACAAGTCACAATACATTTCATAGACTTAAACGTGATACATGTCAATCGAAGAAAATTGGAAGCATATTTTAAGATGAAATTGACTGTATATCGAGATATAAAACTGCGTGAGACGTGCAATGTGGTTGTTTGCCAAAATACACACACAGATATATATATATATATATATATATATATATATATATATATATATATATATATATATATATATATATATAATACATATATATAATGTATTACACACCACGTAATACGACGCAATAAATCAAATTAATAGTAGTCATGCTTGACATACAAGGTAATTAATATGTTTTTCCTTGTTAGATTGTATGAAAAATATTGATTCTATGTCAAGATACCTGCTGTCTATAAATGTAGCGACCAGACTTATTGAGGATATTCAATCCTATTTCTGTACATTAAATCCAAAATACATGTATTCTATGAGGTACTTTAAGTTAAGTTAAAATGGTACCAAAGTACCCACGTAAGACCTGAGACTTAATAAGGGCGTCGTTTTGTTCCTTGGCTAAGCATTTTATTTAGTCTTATATACATGTATGTTGAGGTCAATCTTTAATGACACACAGACTGTCATTTTGATAAAACATATATCCTGCGATTGGACTTAAAGTTTGATGTAAAATACCAAAAAGATATATCGCCGTGAAAATTTTAACATATCGTGCATATATTGTTTGAATGAAAACCGCTGACGATTGATATTCCATCCATCCATGAAAGAATACAATGTTTACTCGCCAATTATTCACATTCGATATCTTGTCACGAATTACGACATTATAACATTTTTTTCAACCCAGGAATTCTTTCAAAGCATTTCATTCTTATAAAACATATTATGTTTGAAACTTTTAATATACCTCCCCCCCCCCCCAAAAAAAAATAAAATAAAATAAAATAAAATAAAATTGATTTTGACAGCATGTATGCATTTAATGGGCGCATTCTTAAAAGTGTAAAAACACTCAAATATTATTGCTTACTAGTAAGAGTGTATACGCTGTTTGTCTAGGGTAAAATTTGTGTATCGATTCCAATGTTCGGTATTCACTGCTTAGTATTGTAGAATAATTTCAACTTTCTTGAAAATATCTCTCAAGTGACATATCTTACTCAAACATCAATAAAGCGAATCCGAAGATACAGCGCTATGAGAGATAAAGTACTGGAAAATTGGATCATTTAAAAATTTTATCAATGTTAATTCGTCTGAAATTTGATTATCGTAAAAATCTATAAACTAAAATGTGCTCATAAAAAGACATCATGTCAAGTTATTTAATAATACTGACAATGGAAAGAAAAATATTCGAAGGCGCCCAATATTTTGATTAAATGTAATGAGATTCATTTAATACGATTTACCACTTCACCATGTGCAATACCAAACCTGAATGACATTAAGGTCATAACCAAAGTTATCATCAAAGGTCATTACCAAGATCAGGGCAAGATAAAGTCATAACCAAAATTATAACCAAAGTCAAAACCGACGTTATAACAATTTATAACTAACGTCAAAACCAAGATCAGAGCCAAAGTCATAACAAAAGCCATAACCAAAGTTAAATCCACTCATAACCAAAGTCAACCAAGATCAGAGCCAAAGTCATAAAAGTTATAACCAAAGTCATAACCAAAGTTATAACCATTCATAACCAATGTCTTAACCAATCATAACCAGTTTCTATAACCAATATCATAACAAAAGCCATAACCAAAGTTAAATCCACTCATAACCAAAGTCAACCAAGATCAGAGCCAAAGTCATAAAAGTTATAACCAAAGTCATAACCAAAGTTATAACCATTCATAACCAATGTCTTAACCAATCATAACCAGTTTCTATAACCAATATCATAACAAAAGTCATAACCAAGGTCATAAAGTCATAATCAAAGTTATAACCAAAGTTATAACAAAAGTCATGACCATCCATAACCAAAGTCATAACAAAGATCATAAACAGTCATATCCAAACTCATATCCAATCATAACCGGCCTTACAACAAATGTCATAACCAAAGTCATCACCAAGACTACAGCCAAAGTAATAACCTCATTCATAACCAATGACTATTGTCATGGAAAAGTCAAAAACAAAAGTCATAACCAGTAATAACCAAAGTTATGACAAAACTCATAACCAAAGTGATTATCAAGATCATAACCACAATCAAAATCTGCCAAACAAGTCATTACCAGTCATAACCAAAGTAATAACCAAGTCATAACCAGACATAACCAAAAATGTCACTTTTCAGTGATCCTCAATGATAAAATACAAATATTTCATTACAAAAATACAAAAAGAAGACATGAATGATATTACAATTCTAATTAATACAGCTAAGAATTTGAAATATCACACATATATTTGTTACAAAAAGAACAATTTGGCACAATTAACTGGGGTTAATACAGTGTTTTCCTTATGAAGTACATATATGCAAATTCCTAATGCAAAAATATTCATTCTTAGGTGACTACATAGCACTTTGAAATACACAAAGTTTACAGACATATAAGTATTAAAATATGGCTATTTAAAAACACAAACAATATCAGAATATATGCTCACGGTTAAAGGACCAAATTCATACATAAATAACAAATATTAAGTACAAAACAAATCAACTGTATACACATACACACAGATGTCATATCGACCTAGAACTTCAACTGTTTTAATGGTAACCTATAATTTCAACATGATAAAATATGATGGACAAAAGAAAAATATCAAACATTCAGAAAATCGATCTGATGCTTAATTCGAATCAAAACAGTCTAAAACATTCATTTTCAACAATTAGTTTCAGAACGCACTTCAAAGATAAAACGCGATAGTGAACATGATTTATATTCAAAGTCATCCGTGTGGGTTTTTTTTCGAGTTAAACACTGAGAATGTTCATTTTGTCACTTTACTGGTTTATTCAATGAAATATAGTGGTCCATATGAAACAGAAACCTAAAATATCGAATCCAGACCGAGAAAGGTCATTGATCATACGCAACGGAATTGGGGATTGCTGAAGATCCCCCAAAATATGTGTAAGTCAGCAATTTAAAGCCATGGCGACTCAAAATGAGAAAAAAATCATCGACGAAACGTTTATCATTTAAAGACTTGTACGATATTATAAACGTTTAGTTGTAAGCCAATGTAGTTTGATATTGTCGTTCAACGTATTAAGAAGTTACGGAAATTTTTACCGTTGACCTTATGTGATCAGGAACTGTTTAAACATTGCCAGACAAAATTCCATCCCCCAACAGTTGACCTTGTCTATAAACTCTAACTTGGAAGTTCTAGATCTTTCTTTTTCCATTAATTATATGAAGGAATGAAATAAATGAAACAAATTCACTTTGGCGTTTGTATATTCGTGTGAGCCAGAAAGAAACTTGGTAACATACAGGTAATAATGATACAGTTTCAAGTACTACCTACTCGATGTTAATGTAAGTTGTTTGAATAACGGTTGAATGGAATTAAAGATATGCACGCGTACTCTCAATATAAAGTGAATATATTTATTGATATAGATTCAACAGATGAAGTGTATTATCATCATATAAATCGGACAAGCTCATTCCGTGACAAAAAATCAGCTCATATAGATATATAAATTGTAAAATGAAAACCATTGCAATACTTAAGTACCGCAGATATACCAAGAGATTAAAATTAACTACAGTAATCAATAATTAAACGGTAATTGAAAACATTGTAATATCCAATAAAAATTCAAAATTATGTGAAAACAAGAGGGATTTGTTTCAAAACATTTCATATCACATTTAACCACGAATAACTAACAACAAAAAATTGAAAAATATATGCAATCGTGTGCATAATTCAAATTTTTAAATGACAAAATTTTACTTAAATTCAATGTTACATTTCATGTACAAAAATGCTTAACTGCTTTGAAAAAAGATGTACATCAATTCAAAAAGTATACATTTTCAAATATTGAAATACATATTACATAGGCATCAATTTCCCGTTTGAAACAATCTAATCATATAAAAGTTTTTTACCTTATCCTGCCTCAACAAAGCATGCATTATTCAAAGTACTTTAATACTGACCTTTATTTACCCAAGTTGATGTATCCTGGCTATTTATTTAATTACAATAATTAAAACAGGCTTATATTATGTTACCATAATAAGCTTTCAGTTGACTACAAAATATGAAACGATTTTCAAAGGATATTGACAAAATGACTTCAAAATGTTGATTCTTTGGTTGCAATCACATTTGTCATGGCGGACTTCTCTTCGATGAGTAAATACGGTTATTGGAATGATATCACCTCTTCTGTTTTCCATTTCAGATTGATGTGAATAGAATACTGATCTAGGACCTCATGGATGAAGTACTTGGTACGTGAATTAGTGATGTTAATGTTGTCGCTGTTGATGACATATGTAGTGGCTTTTCTGGAATTGGACCAGTTTCCGATTCAGTACTGCTCTGTCTTGGTATACCGTCTCTTAGAAACGTGCAAGTACTACCCCTTCGTGACGCTATTAGATTTTCCCGACTTTGTAGCCTTAGAATAACTTTTAATTCTTGTCTTGCAATTTTACTTCTAAACACATATACAATGGGGTTACAAGCACAACTAGACATTGCTAGGAAAATTGACATCGTCTCAATAATGGGATGTATGACTTCTGGTCTATGTAATAATGACTCCAATACAATAACAATGAAATATGGTAGCCAACAAATGATAAATGTTGAGACAACAATGAAACTAGTTAAGGCTGTTTTCCATTCGTCTTTTTGCCACAGAAGAGAGTTAGAACGACTAGACGAGCTAAGTCTTCTTATTAATATTGGTGCCGAGCTACTGCGCCGTCGCCCATTTTTCAGTGGAATCTGACTTAAGTCCTCAAGTTGGTTAGAAGGCACAACGCTATTTCTTCTTGTTCTTTCGCTGTTGTTTTGTGCAGCTCTAAATATTACAACATAAGCCCACAGTATTACAGATAATGGTAGAATAAATGAAAGTGAAACTAGGAACAAAGTGTAATACCTGTCTTTACGCCCTTGACTCGCCCAAAACACAGTACATGTGCGTTTGTCACGTTGGTATTCGTAATGATTCCAGCCGAACAACGGAGGAAGCGAAGCCAAAATAGCCAACGTCCACACAGTGAAAATCATGTAGATAGATCGGCGGGATGTTATCCTCATTTTATAGTGCAGTGGGGTCACCACGGCACAATATCTGTCCAAGGAAATGGCCACTAATGTCAATGTACTTGCTGCAAAAATGGTATTCATAAGAAAGCCCGTTGCTTTACACCAAATGTCTTCAAATAACCAATTATCAGAGACAATTGCAGCAAACATAAACGGCATCACAAACATAGTGTTCAATAAATTACAAACTGATAGATTCATGATAAATCTATTTGAAATCGTTAGTAATGCCCGCTTGTAAAAAACTACGAACACCAAAAGATTCCCAGAGAGACTGGCAAGAAATATTAATAACAATAAAGTTGACATCGTACATATTTTCAACGTATCCATTGTATTATTCGTTCTCGTATCATTTTCTTTTCCAAATGTTTCTCTTGCCGCGCAGTTATAGGATTGAATGTTTTCCATACTGTAACAGTACTGTGTGATACTGCTCTCTTTGACGCCACTTTTATCCTACAAATACGAATAAACAGAACGATCGGTGTTCTCCCGTGTGATAATCATTACGTTACGACCAATCGAAGCCGATTTACAGAATTCTGCCAATATATTAAGCCTGCTGCTATAAGCCTCCGTTTCCAGAATTATCACACCTTCCTTAACTCGGTAAGCTAAACGGTATCTTCCAATATATATATATATATATCTCTGGAGTCTTGCTTGATGCTTGTCTTACAGCTGAATGATTTGGCATTTGTTATTTTCCATTCTAAAACCAACCTTGGAATCCTTTCGGCGAATTTGCATTAGATAATTTTCAATGGAAGATTTCTTTTCTCTGATACTACAGCACGCAATAAACTGGATTGGTTTTCCTAAATTCTACATGTATTTCATATTTCAAATATAAGTCAATTGGGTCGATAAACTCCATATTTATACACGGACAATCTGAAAGATGTAATAATGATATTCATTAAAATATATTATTTGGAATTATATATATAAATATATATATATATATATATATATATTTATATATATATATATATATATATATTATATATATATATATATATATATATATATATATATATATATATATATATATATATATATATATATATATATTGTGTGTGTGTGCGTGTGTGCGTGCTTGCGTGTGAGAGTGTGTTTTAATTCAGTTATCAAAACACGAGATATTATAAACTTTTTAATTCATTTATGCTGTAAAATAGATAGATAAAGATAGATAGATAGATAAATAGATAGATAGATAGATAGATAGATAGATAGATAGATAGATAACAAAACAACTAATTTATGTCAATGAGTATTTCATACGGTAATTCCAAATATCGCCTGCAGTCGTTTACATACATTTTGCTATTAAGGAGTGAAATTGATTTCGACTACGTATCAATCACTTTTGACAGACATGGGGCTAATCCTCTCGCTGCAATATTAATCATTTTTCTTTCACTAAAAGTGTGTCACGTCATGATTATATTATTAAACTGTCTGAGTTATTGTTTTAAAAATATAAATTGTCATCAGAAATACTGGCAAAAACTACGAGAAATATGCATCAAAGTAGTCATCAAATTCACCGAAGTGAAACTGAAAGTGATATTGTATAATATATAAAAGCCTGAAAAGTATCCTTAGATAATATACAAATATAAAAAGTACAGATAATACAGATTTAACCATAAAGACGTCAAGATACAATATACAAATAAAAAATGAATTCTCCTGGACAAACCCGGATCTCTGGGAAATTTACGTGACCATTCCAAAGTCTATGGATATATAACTTAATGTGTTTCACCCAATACTTTATCCCAATCATTAGCTAGTTTTGTACATGCAGTCTCGCTAAATATTGTGTAGGTACTATAACAACAATTTTTAGACAGTATTTATCAATGATGTGACACTATCATTAAAAAGCAAATTCATCTTTTTGTCAGTATAGATATTCTTCAGATCTGTAAACACGACATCATTAAGTTGACTTCAAGACTCTCTTAATCATAGTCATTTATTTGCAAAACAGAAGTCCAAAGAGTTCCTCCAATCCTTCCCGATAAGATTTCCCAATGAATATTAAGAAAGATGATCAATCACACTGCAGAAGCTTTAACACAATATCAATGGTGAAATATATATATATATATATATAAATATAAATGGGAAAGGGACCTAGGGCTTTTAAATTAGGAATTTTAGCAGCATTTTATTGAAATTGGGAAACCCTAAAAATACACAAAATGATGTGAAAATACAAAATCTCTTCCAATTCATTATCATTTGACTTCAATTCGGAAATTTTGACTGCACATTGGGAAAATGCATTGTTTTTTCATTGGAAATGGGGCCTTATGATTTGGTGGAAAATTCATATATATATATATATATATATATATATATATATATATATATATATATATATATATATATATATATATATATATATATATATATAACAACGGCAAAAAGAACCCCCGATATTGCAAATTAGAATTTAGATATACTTCTGTGCTGACATACACTAATATGTGTGCTGTAAGTCCTGGAGTTCGACAAAACAAGTGAAAACAAGAGACTCAAAAGGGTTTCAATCGCTCACCTATGTACTTGCCAAAACTATAAATATTGTGGTTTTAAGAAATTAATATAAATAGCTAAAAATAACATTTCAGCAAAATTCCTACACAAAAAGATTTCTTCACCTATATACAATAAAACAAGAATGCATCATAGTGAACGCAGTTGGAAATCATGTAAAAAATAATGAAAATGACAAAGTCTGAAAAGACCAAAAAAATAACAATCTGTTTTTCAATTCATGCAGCGGTTTTGGAGAAGATTTTTAAACAGGGGTACCATATAGGACCTATTTTGCCCCATCCAGGTCCATCCCGGGGCTAATCTGGCTGAAAACTATAGATTTTGTAGATAATCTTGATTACATGCTGTCTCTAAAGTTTCGTCAATTTTTTTCAATGATTTTGAAATAAAAGCTGATAGTATGAAAAATGCAACCCCTTCCTTTTTGCAGTCTTAAACAATTAAAAAAAATACAGAAATACAATTTAAGCAAAATGCTTGCACAAAATATTTCTTCACCTAATTACAAGTAAAACCCATTACATGAATGCATCAAACAGAATACATAGGAAAATAATCGAGAAAATCACTCAGAAACAATCCGTTTTTCAATTCATGGAGCGGTTATGGAGACGATTTTAAGGGGGTAGCATTTGGGACCTATTCTGCCCCACCCTGGATCCACCCCTTGGTCAATCTGGCTGAAAACTACAAACTTGGTAAAGGACCATGAGCAATTACTTTCTGTCAAATTTCGTCAAAATCCCTTCAGTGCTTTCAAGAAGAAGTCGAAAATATGAAAGTTTACGGACGGACGGACAACGGACGGGGATTGATCACGGTAGCTCACCTGAGCCGTAAAAATACAGTAACGTTTTGTAATATATCGAAACATGAAAATATCACATAAATTTATACTTATATATCTTGTTATTTTTTAAATTGTTAAATTGTTCAGTTTCATTTATTTATTTGCTGGTGTTTATTTTATACAAGATTCTACAGATAATACAGGTGTTCGATTTCTTCTCTTCAAAGTATTAGAATAAGATTATATTCATTGTTACACTTGGGGTACATTTTACAATTATCAACTTTTGAAGAGGTTGACACCTACATTTATCAACCCAAGGGATGTGATGACTATCTTATCAGACTAATCTATACTTTAGAGATGTAAAAAGGAACATGAATGCCTGTTATATTTAATGTTTACTCTAGTTTAAAGTAGCGGGATGTGAAACAACCAAAACCACGATGTCATTCCTACTATGACATTTTTATAAACTAGACCTTGAGATTGAAATAACCAATGAGTAAAACCCAGGAAGTATAAAACAAGCCAATCAGCAACTAGATGAAAATACAACCAAGTATTGAATATGTACAATCATGTATATTGAAACGAATACTCTAATTATTTCTGTATTTTAATGATTCAAGTAATACATAATATATCACCAGGGAATATACAATGAGGAATCTTTTACTTTTCAACCTTAATGATTTTGCTGCATGTCGCCGTTTTTTCTTTCTTTCTTTCTTTTTTTTCATCGACAAAATGATTTCCGAACCTTGGTCTACAATTTCAAGGCAGATTAATAATTTGGTTTTTTTAATGATTTCATTCCAAACACAACAATTTCTCAATTTTAATGACTGGAATGAAAACTTTAATACAATGTACCCGGGGAAATCCCTTCCAGAAGTAAACCCGCGATCCTGCGCTGAATCAAAGAGAGAGGTTTCATAATTTAAATTGAAATGCTCTTCTCTGATATATATATATATATATATATATATATATATATATATATATATATATATATATATATATATATATATATATATATATATATATATATATAATACAGGATATAATTCAAGTCACAAATGGAAATAAATGTAATTATTTAAGTTACTGAAATGAGAAAAACGACACAAATTACAAAAATAAAACACACACACACACACGGAATACGAATGGGATGATACATGCGTCAAAGGTATAGAAGTGTTGAAAAGGGAAACTGTTAATTATAAACCTTTTACTTATAAAACCACAGCGATCGCCTTTAGTGGAGAGATAAACATGATAAAATATGTCAGACCTTAGAGACATCGATATGAAAAGAAAAGATCAACCTAGCTACCTGACAGATCTGGAGAGGCAGAGAGCAGTTGGAAGAGTTTTTATCAGTAAAAGCACTCATCAATTCATGTTTACTTGGGTTATATACATAGATTCGTATTAATTATTTAAACATCATTGAATAGAGGACTCGATATGGAAAACAATTTTTCATAAAATATTCATATATTCACAAATTCATGCTATTAAACAAAATCATTCAAGATAATATCCATGCCATTATCACGTATATATCTAATCATTTCGATTTTCGGAGAGGATCTGCAGAGTCAATCAGTATCTATTCATTGCGGAATTATTTGATTTTGTGAAATAAATTATTCACAAAGTAAAACTAAAATCATAGATATTTTTGGTTTCAAGAGAAATTTAGGTATGAATTTAATGCAGCTACTGTTTTACGTCCATGCATTTTTCAATTGTATGAAAATGTTGCCATCAGTAAGTGAAGTGTCACAAATATTGACTTGAGCTACAGACGTACGCAAATACAGTGGCGGTATTACAATGTCACGCCTGTCAAGACAAGGTACCTCGATTTAAAGTTTAATTCAAAGAATCCGTGATTTTCCGTTCTTGTGCAGAGCTTTTGGAGAAGGGGCATTCGGTACCTATCTTTTTAGAAAGCATCACTATAGGTATATTCCGAAATCGGTAAGTGCCCGTGATGGCGCCATCAACTTGACATTTACAATATTTTCGTGAGTTACTAATGACATAGATATAATACTTTTATTCATGTATATTCAATAAATCCCGACAAGAAAAATAATATTTGATTTTTTATATATCTGTAATTCAGCCTCTTTGATGTTTGAAATATATTGTTACAGGACATGCTTGGTAGAGAAAACCTAAAAATGTTCCTCACTTAGTTTGGACTCCCAGCGAGTTTGACCTGTCAAAAGGGTATGCATACTCCTCCATGGCACCTGATCCCACCTCTTGATTTCCAGAGGTCCGTGTTTGTCCAATTTTTACAAGATTTGTACCTTTTTCCTGGACATATTGAGACTTTATACTTTGATATTTGAGATTTTTAATATTTATTTTATATAATTTTATATTACATTTTATCTCTGCGATCGTTGTACATATGTCATTACCGCTAGCCTAATTTACACATGTGATTTATCAACTAGTTTAAACCGGTCACATTCAATTTATCATTTTTGAAATTTGAAAGCAGCTTTTGTTTTAATCTTTCTTTGTAGTATTATTTCGGACATCGTCTTATCATCTTTGTGATCTTCTTGCAAATTATTTTAAAATTAAAAACAAGTTTAATACCTTTATCTTCAAATTTCTAAACCTATGAACGCTGTAGTGTTACAAACACTCTAAAAGGCATCTTCCCAAGTCGAGATTGTCTTATCCACTTCGTTCTTCAAACAAGGATCAGAAAACCTTGACTTGGGAAGATGTAATAAGGACTCTGAACCGACCGTATGGTTCTGCAGTTACTTACTAGTATTTCATTTATCCATTTCACATATAACCATTTCTTACGTTGCAAATTGCAGTTCTACAGCACTGATATCGATCTATCCTACACAAATAAAATGTAATGTTAAACTATACCTTTGTCATTCCACGTTCTTTCGTCTTGTTTTATTTCAAACTACACCATTCTTGAAAAACATGTTAGCATGTTGTCGAGGTAAAACTAGACTTTCAAGGAGACGTCTTTGAAATAAAAATATATTACATTTGGGAAACACATTGCGTTAATGAATTTGTCATTAAATGCTTTTCTCAGACTTAATAATATATTTGATCAGAAATAAATATCTGGACACAGATGGGGAAAGGCAGATACAAAGAGAAGACATATATAGAGCAACAGGGAATGAGATTTGCATGTTTAGGAACAGAAAAAGGAAATTACAATAATTAACTTGTTTAAACAGTTGTCATGAAAAGAACTCTACAATATACATTTAGACAGACGGTCATCAACAGCGACTGTTATTAAGGTTACATAAGTATAGCATTTATGTATAGAAATGTGATGGACAACCTCAACCAGGGAAAGAGCTCTCAGACTAATGTACTTATTTGTATTTTGTCATTCAATCTTTGTAGTAAACATGAATTTGTTTAACTCATCAACCCCTGAAAAACAATGGACTCTTCTGTGAATCAATGACTTAAGACTAGTTCAAGTGTGTCTTTAGGAGTGAATGTGTTAAAGGGACATTAGTTGCGCTTTTTGCTTTTTCTCCCTTGTACATCCTTAGATTGGCATACAATAATAGAACTGAGATATGCACAGCCATCAAAATTCTTATATGTGAAAATTCTTGTATGTGAAAATAGCTTGAGAAACCAAGATTTGGCACTTTTTTAATTGCAACTGATTAACGCAACCTACTTTTTTGTATATGAATACCACACCGGACCTGACCTTCATATATAGGAATATAAAATTTGCGAAGGCCTGTGTATAGGTCTTATTTGTTACTGTACATCAAGTAGAAGTAGTAAAGGTAGAAAAAATCGAAATCATTTTGGTGAACACAGCTAATGGTTCATTGATTGTTGTTTTACATCCCGTCAATAATGTTTCACTTATATATCAGATGTCATCGTTAGCACAACTTTTGACCTGTGCCATAGACTTGTATATGCGTTTGGTAAAGGAACAGTCACAACCAGTTTTTTACAGATTTGGTACAGGTACCCTCTACCACGAGATCTAAACTGGAATTTAATAATATTCCTTTGGTTAAACGTCTTGCTATGAGGTAAATGCCATTTTGGACATTTTAAGAAGAATTCTAAATTTGACATACGACAACGAGCAATATCGAACTACTCGAAAGTAGCTATTTCGATTTTCTAATTTAAATTTACATTTAACTTCCTCGACAAGACAAGACGTGTGAGTAGAAAATGACAAAACAAAGGTCAAAGTTCAGTTCAATGTGTGATCTATGTTCAACAGTGAGCATAAATTGCTTCTATACAGAAAGACTGCTACAAACATCCGACAGTTTCCTTCTTGGTGTGTTCGTTTGATTTACACAAAATTCCTGTCTGTGTTCTATTCTTGGACAATTATACAACTCAATCATAATTATTATCCCTATCTCGGGATAGGTTTCTCTTCTTGGACAGAGTGTTTCCATTAATTGGGTTGGGTTTCTTAACTTCACATACATGATATAAATTATCAAGCTTGAAGAAGAAACCATTGCTATCTTTAGTTCGATTTTGTTAACGTATACGCTAAACTTGGACATACAAATGTATTAATCAATCAGCAAAATTGACGGCTGAATCAGTTATCATTTTCTGAACATAGGCTTTAGAGAAGATGTATTGATCTATTCTGGTATCAGTTTTCTTATCTATTTGAGGATAACTTTTTGTATCAGAGATGATATCCTATTAGTAAGTAGTAACATGAATTCCGAAAGGTCTAATTCCTTCGTCTAAAATGAAAAATCCTCTGGAGAAGTTATTTGGCACCGTTGAAAATAAATTCTTGAAAAAGATGCTGAGTTAAATTTCTCACTAAGTAAAATCTAGAGGTTCGTCCTAGAAGTAATTTATAAATGTGTCTGTTGACATTCCACTGGGAAAAACATAATTCAGACTTGAAATTAATACTCTTGAGGATACATGAAATGAGATAATTATTATCTGGATTATTGCCGTCTGGAACAAACCAACATATTGTTATATAATAAAGTTCCAAAGATTTCAGTATTCAAAAGGTAGAAGAGCGTACATGATTTGTTGATTCAGTTGTTTCTTGCACACTAAATCATACAGGGGATATTTCGCTCTAGGTTTTTGTATACCTGGAAATTTTCGCCCCAGGTATTTTTTCGCCATTTCATGACAGAAAACATATTCACACCGTCCTAACTTCGCCCTTAATCACCACAGTCTCATGGATAGCATGTATGACCATGCTTAGATTATTTAGCTTGAAAATTTAATCCATCTGAAGGTTGTCCTCTCATCTAAGGGCCAAAAATAACGAAAAATTAACGGGAGCAAAATTGTCCAGATATACAGTGTTTTCGCCCTTTCACTTCATAAGACATATTTGCCATCTTTTTGAATCCCCCCCCCCCTCTAAGAGTAAAAAATTAAACGGATGCGAAAATTACTAAGTTAAAACAAAAAAGAGATATACACAGACAAAAAATCTTAAATTCCTATATATTTCGTGAAAATAAGGCCAGGTCCAGTCTGGTATTCATATACAAATAGTCAAGGTTGAGTTTATCAATTGCAACTGAAAGTGCCAAATCTGGGTTTCTCAAGCAATTTTCACAAAATATATAGGAATTTGATATTTTTTATGCTTGTGTATATCTCTTTATGGTATATCAAATTTAAATGGTAAAAACGGGGGGAAATCTTTTGAAAGTAAAAACAACTAATGGCCCTTTAATGTAATTTTGATAGAGTTAAACATGATCTTTCTCATTTAAACAAGGTTTACCTCGAGATAACGTATGCCCAACTCATTTTCTGATTTATGCAGTTAAACCTAGTTGATGCGAGTAAATTTCAAAACTAGGTTTAATTAGAGAAAACTAGGAGGATTTAAATAAAAAAAAACATGTTAACACTCTTTAATAATTCATTCTCCACTAATTGTCAACATTGCATCATTTGGTTTTTTTTTATCATTTGTTGTAATATTCATATTTAAGTTTATGATTTTATCTAAAGAATACGATGTGGTATTTCCAACAATCAAATACAACCAGTCTGTTTTCGTTTGTACCATGCTGCCAAAATACAAAATTATGAATGTCCATATCGAGGGTAACTATTTGATATCTGAAAGGGAACAAACCATTAAACATACTAATTTTGCATCCAATATTATCTAAAATAACATGAAAAATTAGAATAACAAAACTTTTGATTGACAACTGCATATAATTTTCTTTGGTATTTTGGTTTACCGCTATCCCTAAAAACATGAACAGATACGTTACCGCCAAACAAGATCATTTAAAATATTTTCAGTTTTACTGAAGTTACAAAACATATACCTCACTATATACGTAAATATGCATATCATGCATTAAGACATTCTGTTTTCTATATTATATATAAAATGGATGACCTGTCGCCATTTTCAAGTTTGGAATGGTACCGAACTACTGCAACAGATACGTGACCAATGTTTATTTGTTTTATCTAACCACCAATATAACTGAAGGAAAAATGCTTAGCATGTTGTGATAAAATAATGATACTTATTTAAACATTGTATCATTTTCATTTGATTCTTGTCATAGTGCCATAAGAATGACATAACAAAATAGTGGCAATTATTACGTTACCAAGAGATACGTTACTGGAAAATACAGTATCCTAAAAAATTCTCAAACTTGACGATATTTTGTTACATTTTATCATAAACGCAAACAATTTCCAGGTAAAATAAAATGTTGTTTTCTAAACATATACACAATTATTTGAGAAAATTACACAAATTCCATAGTCACGTATCTGATAAAACGTTTAAAGTATCCATACTCTAAAAATATTAACTTTTAGATAATAATCAATACTTTTGGGTTTAAATTATATACATATCTGGCAATTAAACTGTGACTTTTGAGTTACATGTTGTGATTTTATTTATTTAAAAAGCTTCCTGTGCTATTTCCTGCATTTAGTGGAGAATGAATGTAATGTCATTTTGGCGCGCTATAGATCTCTCTCTCTCTCTCTCTCTCTCTCTCTCTCTCTCTCTCTCTCTCTCTCTCTCTCTGATATTACAACCGTTAGAGACGTATCACTACAGTCACTCTGTTTTTTATCTTTACCACTATTGCTAGTTGCGATGATTCAGAGGACGACAATAATGACCCAGACCGATGATCAATACATCGTAATTCCACAGTGAAGGTTATAGTGACTCTTTGACAAGGCAAAGTGGTGCTATACAAAGTTATTTTTGTATCATAAATAAAGGTCAATGATCTATTTTTGAAATAATGGGAACAAGATTAGAGAGTCTTGTATGAATATCTTCCACAAATGTTATAAAATATTGTATGTTCTGTGATTATCTGCTATTTTCATTCCCATTGAAGACCTCTAATCTAATCATTCTATATACAAACATAGCGCTTCCTTCGCCATAAAATACTGCAAGGAAGAATAATCGCATGAAACAGAGCAATTTTTGAATATAAATTTTGTTACCGACACTTGTTCTTTATCAATGTTGACATATAACACGTTGTAATACACGTATAAACACTCCTGTGTCTGCGTATAGCGCGCCAACTAATTGTCACGTGATCATCTATACTTCCGGACTTACTATGCACTATGACAACTAAATAGCTTTCCATAGGCGATAATGTAAATATTTGTCTGTGTATCTCATATTTCAAGCGAGTGTTGTCCTATTAATCATAAATGGTTATGTTCGGTATCTTTTCCGCCATTAGAAATAAACACAAAACATAGGCCGTTTTCTGTCATGTGTGTATATTTCAACCCCCAGCAGTGAAAGAACAGCGAAATCACAATAGACATTTTTTTTCGAGTTGTTCAGTTTCGTCGTGGTTCTTCATAATATAATTTATATAATCCAGTATGCAACTTCAGAGAAGAAAGAAGGGAACTATCACTTCCGTTTAAGTATATATATAATTTATAGAGAGAGAGAGAGAGAGAGAGAGAGAGAGAGAGAGATAGATAGATAGATAGATAGATGACCTGGAATATGGATAGCAAGCAATGCTAGGTGCCAGATTTCAGCCTACATGAAAGTGATAATATTTGCCCTCGTCACAAGAAAGAATTCTATACTGTTAACTCACAGCGGTGTGACCGGTCAACAAGGGGATGCTTACTTCTCCGTTGAACTTGGCCCCACCTCTGGATTTCATCAGATTTTATATGTATCTGGATCCTGAAGATTTATACTTAGTTTGGTATGTGAGATTTTATTTCTCAACTTTATTCCTCGATGACGACCTGAAACTATATCTATATCACCGAATTGTGTCAATGGAAATACATGTATTACGAAACCGGAAGCGACCATGCCTGATTTTCTATTGAAATCAAGTGGTCTGAGTACAAAATATTCCGGAAAAACTGAACTGAATGGAACAACTCGAAAAAGGTCTATTTTTCAGATACTTTTCGGGAAACTGACTCTAAGTATATCAAAGTGTCAATAAAAATTATTCCCTACACTCTTTCGACCAACCAATTCCCCAAATATTTATTTTTTTCTGACCGTTACATCAGTAGAGGTTGTTGTTTGCTTGTTTTTATTTTTCTGTTGGTGGATGAGAGAACCTGGATCAAATGTAACTGGGAAGAGACCACCGACCTTCCGCAAGTAAACTGGCAAAGTTTCTCACATATCTATCTAGAGATCTTTTGTAGGATTATGATAAACGGTAACGATTAATGCCTATGTCTATGCAAGACATTTTTTTCTCCTATCGTACGCATGTTTTTTTTCCCGTCATTTTAACGGGATACGATTTCCGTGTTATCCCTTGGGGTATTGACGAGCTACACGTGCCATGACGTCACAATGCAATTTATAAGATGTAGGATGTCTGTTGCGTCTAGAATGCAGCGCATAATGTCAGATTTCATTTGCGTAAATCTCCATATACATGCATTTAAAACATGGGAATTTTACCCTCTGACAGAGATTCCTTTGTCATACCCTCAAGGTAGGGGTAGATTTTAATTAATTTAACAAGTTACTAGACACATTTTGGTTCATACACTTAGGCCCAAGAGGATTCTACGGATAAGTCCCATTCATACTTTCAGTAGTTCCGATATTTACCGAGATATTAAAACAAAAAGATGAATTAACTAACATTGAAAATACAATAGCTGTGTTACTTATTTATTTATTTATTTATCTAGTTATTCATTTATTTATTTCATTTCATTTTAATTTTTGTCCTTTTTCAGAATAATCCTCGAAACTAAATAATGCTACTGAAACATCATTTATTAGTCGAGCTGTCAACAGCTGTGTATTGAAACTGTACAATCTTGTGACAATGATCTTAATTAGATAGAAATGGTAATTTTTCATCGCATTACACAAGTAACTGCGGTCTTCCGGCTACTAGGTCAATGGGTCATTCAATTTTGTTTAGTTGGCAGAAATGCAATACAATTAACACCCACAAATCAATTTAATTTTCAGATCTTCGGTTAAATGAGGTTCTTGACTTATTACCTAAAAGATAAAACGGAAGTAATTAAGAGATATTTATTATCTGCGCTACTAAATCATCGTTAATGTCGTGTGTATATATATTTGGTGCCGTTACTATTTGGTTTAGATATGGACGTAAATGGCGCACCTATATCCAGAGTTAAACAATTAAATTAATTTAAAAAATCATTTTCTACAACCGTTGTGTGCTCAAACTAACCCAGTCATTAGAATATATGAAACTACGGGACATCATTTAAACAAGGAATTAATTATTATAACGAAAAGTTTAAACAGATTTTGTTTTCCTATAGTAGGCGTGATGTGTTGTCGTCATTGTTTTTATACACCGGAAGACGTATTTTCTGCGACCCGAATTCTGTAAAACTGATCCCGATCCTTCAAATGAATTTGACACATAATATATCTGTTGCAATTTAGGCCCCAGCTACTTGTTTGTATCTTTCACTTGTATGTAGACGTCATCAGCTTTGGGTGAAAGGTCACAAATTTTTACCTGTGCTAACGAACCGCGTCAATGAGATGAGTAGAAAAGTCGTGACACGAGGCAATGGTTTGAACTTTCGTCCGAAAGATCCGTGATTTTCTTTTTTGATGCTTACCACCTAGGGAAGAAAAAGTCACTACCTTTAATACAGAGGTTTTATTGGTGGGACAGAGAACCCGGTTTACCTTCCGCAAATAAACTGGCAAACTTTCTCAAAAAAAAGAGCTTAGGTTCAACCTGTGCTGGCCAGAAGTGAAAGACTTTACGGTTCAAAGTGCGATGCTCTAACCACTCGACCACGGAGCTTTCTATCAGCTTTCCTCAGACGAGATAACATAATCATAGAGCTTCCTTGTAAGTGCATTTACATTCAACTAACAAGAATCTAAATGGATAAATTGACATAAAAGACCAAAAAAATTCTTATAATACTGAATTAAATGAGAAAACTTAAGGATTAATCAATGAATCTTCTATGAAATGAAATTATTTACAATTATAACCACCGTAGATTTGATTAATTTAAACAAGAGGCCCAAGAGGGCCTCAATCGCTCACTTGAGAAACATCTACAAATGTGGAAAGAAGACCAAGAAGGATATGTACATGTAGGATGATCTGGCCAAGAAACATAAATATTACTGTTTTAAGAAATTCATCCAAAATTCTAGCTATCAAAGTTCGGCAAAATTCTTGAACAAAAACATTTCTTCAACTATATACAAGTAAAACACTTTAATGTATCATTGTATGCAAGAGGCGATAATTGAGGAAATCATGCAAAAATTAATAAAAATGACAAAGGCTGAAAAGACTTCAAAAACGCGTCATAAATTAATATTCCTATTTTTTTTTTAAAATACAAACTTGAATCATACATCCATGTAGATCACTCAGAAACAATCCGTTTTTCAATTCATGCAGTGATTCTGGAGAAGAAGATTTTTAAAGAGGGGTACCTTATTCTGTCCCATCCTGGAACCACCCCTCGGCCAATCTGGCCGAAAACTACACACGTGGTAAAAGACCTTGAGCACTTGCCTTCTATCAAGTTTCGTCAAAATACCTTCTGTGATTTAAGAGAAGAAGTCGGATATATGAAAGTTTACGGACGGACGAAGGACGCCGGACGACGGACGGGGAGTGATCACAATAGCTAACTTGAGCCTTCGGCTCAGGTGAACTAATGAAAATAATCAAATGAATTACATTTAGGCCTACGGTAAAATATTCTGAATAAAATTGATTATACTCCAGACTTTAATGTTTTAACATAAATTACAATCGAACCGAAAGTTAAAATTCTCGGGATCGAGATCCTGTATAAGTATTATCATTCCAACCGAATCGATAAGAAGTCGGTTAGTAGGAAGTCACGTCTATGTATGTCGACTGGGCAGCATGTAACCAAACTCGTTAGTATAAGATTGTCCACTGGGCACAATATAATCAGTTTGTGGGCTTAAATTATCGACTGGGCAGTAGGCCCCTATGTAGTCAAAATCGCGGGCATAAGATTGTCTACTGGGTATAATATAGTCACAATCGCGGGCATAAAATTGTCGACTGGATATAATACAGTCACAATCGCGGGCATAAAATTAACCACTGGGCACAATATTGTCAAACTCACGGGCATAATATTGTCAACTGGGTACAATATTAGTCAAATTACGGGCATAAAGTTGTCGACTGGGCAGTATGTAGTCAAACTTGAAGGCAAAACATTTTCGACTGGGCACAATTTACTTCAACTCGCGGGCTTAAGATTGTCTACTGGGTATAATATAGTCACAATCGCGGGCATAAAATTGTCGACTGGATACAATATAATCACAATCGCTGGCATAAACTTGTCGACTTGGTACAATATAGTGGTCAGACTTGCGGACATATGTATTAATTAGACAAGCACGCTGTTTTACGGTAAGAAATTGTATTCTGTAAAATGAAAGTTACGAAGTGTTTTTCTTCAGGATTAAGTCTGAGGAACTGAGCTTACATACTTTGTAATCAACAATAGTAATAAAATGGCTCCTATATAAAACAGATGGTTGACATTTATGTTAAATTGTCTTGTATTAATAGCTTTCGTTAGTCACGATCCAAACAATACGATATAAATTCTTCTTACATG
Source organism: Atrina japonica (assembly GCA_030159075.1). NCBI lineage: Eukaryota > Metazoa > Mollusca > Bivalvia > Pterioida > Pinnidae > Atrina > Atrina japonica. The sequence goes on along the minus strand of BROG01000065.1, from coordinate 1,534,023 downwards.
ATTTTATCGATTTTTTCTGCAGAATTTCACTGTACCGAACGGTGATGCAGACAAAGAAATATAGTATTGAAATGATTCAGTCTTGTCGACCGGATATAACAAATTTCAAATAGCTGAAACAAAAACGACGCATAGGCCTAAAATATATATATCAAACAGTGCACCACAGTTTGAAATTAGTTCTATGTTCACGGAGACTTGAAAACTGCAGGATGCCGTATAACGAGGCTGTCATCAAGTTTTCATTTGTTCCGGTGTATGATTTTAAAAAGATATTTAATAATTGATCATTCCGTACTTTATAATCAACTTCTCCTCATCAAAACTACCAACTTCTTTTTAACCATCATCAGCACTATCATTATCACCACCACCATTTCCACCACCACCATCATCATCATCATCATCATCATCATTACCATCATCATTATCATTATCATGATCATCATTTATTTGTCATCATTGTTAAAATTAATTTGATATTGACATATTTGACGTTTCACCATATTGAAAGAGTGGAAGAAAACAGTGAAATGAAATGAAGAAAGTACAATGATTTCTGTTTATACTAGCAAATTATTATCTCTTGAATATGAAACGTTGAGAGAGAGAGAGGAGAGAGAGATTAATTCATTTACATCCATAATTATTGATTCTATTTACACTATTAGCTTTAAACGTGTAATGAATGGTTTGAAATGTGTCATTTCCTTTCACGTCCCAAATTAAATTTTCGCTTTCAATAATGATTGCGCCTTTTGAAAAGTTGCCTAATAGCGATAAATTGACTGTTAATTGGCTCGTTATTATTAATCAAATTGAATGAGAAGTAATATTGTGAGCGTACGTACATCATTGATCAAGCAATTCGTTGCAATACTGTCAGCCATGCATTACTCTCGTTATCTTAATGCCCGACTCGCTGGCATCGGGTTACAGCCCGGTAGCCCGAAGGCCCGTTACTCCGAAGGCACGATACTCCGAAAACCCGTTACTCTTTCAAACCTCACATGCACGTTGGAATCCTTTTGAGTAACGGGGTCAAAGGTCAAGGTCAACTTTAGCCAACATTGCGGGGGGATGTCCCGCTTTGCAGAGCCCTTGTTTTTAAGGGACCCATCGGGACACCATACTATCGCGCTAGTAAACACACACCCGTGCAAACGCGCTTTCGTGCTAACACACCATCTCACTAATACGTTACCACGCATTTGTTCTTACACTAAAAATTAAGCGAGGGGTGGGAGAGTAAAGAATATCGCCAAAAATGTGGATGCGACACTGAGGTAAAAACACGGTAAGTGAGAAAAAGAAGAGGGTATGAGAAAGGTGTTTCAACTCAGGAAAAAGGAGGCATGATGTTTGGTGATAGTAAAATAAGAAAGGAATGCGACAACCAAACAAACAAACAAGAGGCCCAAGGGGCCTTAAGTCGCTCACTTGGCAAAATTGGTCAACATTGCAGAAAACATAAAAATGTGTAAAAGATAAAATCGCTAATAATGAAAACCAGTAGGCTCATTGGACCATAAAAATCCCCTGAGTGAAATGTATTTTACTGACAATATACTGAAAAGCAACCAAAAGCAAGGTTGTGATCAATGAACAATAGGGGAAAAACAGCGCAAAACATGAAGCTATCCACTTAAAAGGGGAAATAACCCCCATAAGGATCAACCTGACAATTTAATTCCTGTTGACTTTTTCGTAGATCTTTGAGTACTGAACATTTTTGCTTCTTCCTCTTTCTATCTATTTTTCTTTTCAAGATAATAGGACAAAACGGTCAAAAACATGAGAAATCCACTAAAAGGGGAAATAACTCCCATTTTTGCTTATTTCACTTTATCTGTTATAATTTTCAAGATATTAAGACAAAACTGCCAAAAACATGAAAAATCTACTTAAAAGGGGAAATAACTCCCATAAAGGGCAACCTGACAATTTCGGCCCTGTGACTTTTTTGTAGATCTGTGCGTGCCGGACAATTTTGCTTCTTTCACTTTTACTCTAGCTTTTATACTTTTCAAGATAATGTCGAAAAACATTCAAAAACATGAAAAATTCACAAAAAGGGAAAATAACTCACATAAGGATTGACCCAACAATCTCCACCAAACCGAAATACTTGTAGATTTTTGCAAGCCGCTCATTTTAAGGTAACGGATTTTTCTCTAGCTTTGATAATTTTGGAGATACATGTATTAAATCAAAAATATCTGCTGACTCATTCATTCTATATTTAGCCATGGCAGCCATGTTTGGTCCTAGGCCCTTTTCATCTGCAAACTTTATGCAGCTGTCAAGTTTGGTTCGAAATGGTCGAATGGTTCTGGAGAAGTAGTCAAAAATGTTGAAAAGTTTACAAAATAAACTTATATTTTCCATTTATTTAGGTGCCTGTGATCTTGACCTTTGACCACATGACCTTGAAATTTTGTCAAAATGATCCTCAGATAATACCTAACAACTTATTATATATCTTTGAATACAAAAAGTCGATCAGTTTTGAGTTATTAAACTATTTGTAATACAAATATACCCTGTGTTACTGAAGTGCCCCCTTGTGGCTCATTTATGGACATATTTCATTTTCATTCGCAAACTTTGTAGATATTGACTTTATAATCATACATACAAAATTTGAATCGGTTCATGAGAAGAAGATTTTTAAAGATGTACCAAGTTTTGATTAAAGCTGTGTTTTCCAAAAGAAACATATTTTGTTTTCTACCACTAATATTGATGTAGCTACAATAACAAATAAGGGATAGACACTGGCATACCTATATATTTTGTGAAAAAAGGTCGGGTCCAGTGCCGTATGCATATACAAATAGTAAGGACGAATTAATTATTTGCAAACGAATAATTGCCAAACTGGGTTACCCAAGCAATTTTGACAAATTAGATAGGGATTTAAGAATTTGCTCTCTCTCTCTCTCTCTCTCTCTCTCTCTCTCTCTCTCTCTCTCTCTCTCTCTCTCTCTCTTAACATATTATAATTTGCTCATCCACTTGGTGGCGTTCGGCCGAAATTCTGATAAGAATTTAGATTACATATTTGGCAGAATTTCGTTCTAGGAGGCGCCGCGAGGCGATTCTTTTTCGAATTTTTATCATTGACAATCCTTCAAACAACGGCTCCTCAAAAATAGAAACTTTTGCGCTAAAACTTCCATCGACCTCCCTAGATCTGTCGCCATTGAATATGTAAGTTTTCACCGAGCTTGCGTTACATGCGAAATAAAAAATGGCTATACTGTATAGTTATCATGGATGTCACTTGGGTTTCAATATAACCAAAGCAGGGTGTCAGAGAGGGACATCCCCCGAAGCTAGTGACAATTTAAGTACAAAATAAAAAATATGCTTCCAAATACAAGTATTTGTTGTTATTGCTTTCGGGTTTTTTTTTTGTTTGTTTGTTTTTTTTTCTGTTTTTACCAATCTCCTACACAGAGTTGCCAGTTCTTGCACTCTCAATTCTAACACTTATTTGCCTCAATGGAAGTCATTCCAATGATTTAGTGCGTGGAATTTAGTTCGCAAAATATAACAAATTAAACGAATTAATGATCAAATGAGTGACAACATTAACTTCAAGACCAGCAGTAACTTGCGTCTTTATATTACATCTCTTCTGATACACGCATCCCCAGATTTAAAACTGGTAATCAAAATGTCACTTCTTGCGTCAGTGAATCGACATTTAGACAATGACTGCGCACATTTGTATGGGCAAAGCAAAGTGTAAATAAACAGCCGACGCAATACTTCATAAGGCATTCGGCAATCAAACGGAATGAACTGCTTTTAAATTACTAGAAAGCACGCATTTACTTGTTTTATTTGTTCTACAGAAACTTACCATTTTTTTTTTACTTCCGATCGAAAAACAGATCTATGCGATGAAAAAAATGAATTATTTATAGAATTTCCAATGAAAACATTTCTAATTTTAACTAGTATGTCATTAAAGGCGAATAAAGGATAACATTCAGGATGGTACTACACGTCCATAGGCATAATGTAGAAAATGAAAATAAACGCACGCGATCACATTTGAATACTTACGATATGTGATGGTGATAACATTCTAAACTAAACATACGCCGTAATATCTGTCAAGGTGAGCGTGTGTGCGTATGTATTGACAAAAAACCACCATCTACCTAACTAAGATGTATGTCTAACAAAGTATGGTGAACCTATAGGCGAAGAAATGAATTGGATGTGGTTGTCATGACATGGCTCAGACAAATAAAATCAATAAAGGGGAATGACTCTAAAAATTAGGGTGATAGGAATGAATTTATTTACATGACTTGTAAGTATTTTCATGCGACACTCCGTCTACTGAAGATGTACATCAACATCAAATATGCGGAACCTAGGTGAAGAAATGACTTTAAATAGGTATGGCCCGGAAAATAAAATCAACAAAGGGGGATAACTCCAAAATAATAAGATCTAAATGTATTATTATACCTGCATCAAAGATAGGGAGCATTGATGAAGATGTCTTATTAACACCGTATCAGAGTTACCGCCCTTTGATCACTCTTTTTACGAAAAACAAAAATACCCCAAATATCACCATATCTCACGAGATTACAGGGACAACACGACAACGAGTAAATAAAAACAAAGTAGCTTTATAGATTAAAATGGATGTCAAATATGGCCTGTGAAACACTGCATCACAGTAGACTGCATTTAGGGTAACAGAAAAAACAGATATGCGATTTTACCAGTTGCCAAAGGTTGGCAATAGTCGCAAAAAGTGGCTAGATTCAGTAAGACGAGAAGGACTTAAAATAAATATTATGCCATAAACTCGACATTAGGCAAGTTTAATACGTCCGCAATCTGACATAGGTAAATAATTTCATCTTTTTTCTTGTTTGAATGTTTAATTTCTTTAGACTTCAAAACAAATCGCAATGTAAATTACGGTAGTTTGTATTTGCCACCATGCTGAAGTTTACACGTTGTCCCGGAGACACTACAATATAAAGAGTTCCACTAACGAAAGTAAGACGTATTAAAAATTTTATAAAATCAACAAATGGGAATAACTCAAAAAATAAGAGTGGCAGTGGAGCAATCCTGTCATGTGACACTATCTCTTCTGCACCAAATATGTAGAGCCGAGTTGAAGAAATATGAAAAATATGGCCCATACAATGCAAAAGAACGGGCGAACGGATAAAACGCAAAAACTAACGTCCCTCCCCCGACGGGAGACTAATAATACATAGAAATGTAGTAAACTGAACTTTTGGAAACATGACTTAATCGTTAAGTTGTCGATTATAATGTCAATTAATAAATGTCAGAGTGACACAAGTCGGATAGTCGTAAAACCACGGTCCGGAATCACTTTACTCTTTCCTCCATAGGAATAGCGATTCCGGACCCGGCGTGATTGTACGACGATGCACAAACCGGAGTTGAAATTCATTCTGGAAAATCAACCGTACAAAAATATCTGAATTTGTAAAAAATGAAAGTACATGTAGTTACAATATGACTGTAGAAGTATACTTTAGATATTACAAAATTAATATTAAATTGAAAACTACATATTTCCCCGAATTTTAGTTTAACTAACTAAAATATATTTATTTGAGTACTTACCAATGGTTTGGTGTTACAGTACATTTGAATATAACACAAACTGAATAAATGATAAAATCATAAATGAAATTAAAAATGTTAATTTTACCGATTTTGGAGTGTTCTTCGACACAAATAAAACACAAAAGAAATAAAAACACTGAGCGATCTTGTGCAAACCGGCTCCCTATCCCCGCGAGGCAAATTACATTGTAACAGGTAACTTTAATGATTGATTTTCATTTCCATAATTTACGGCGACAAAGGTATAAATTTCAATTAAGGAATCATTTTGATTATTTATGTTGCTAAAAATAGCATCATCTCGTATATTTATGTATTTTCGATGAATTATAACTTCGCACTTGACGTCTTAATTTCACCTTTTCTACACATCAACAACAATACATTTCGATCGTAATTTGTATTGATTTATTTACTGAAATCGACATCCTTCTAGAAATAGGTATGATCAAGAGCGCATACAAATGAAATCATTTTACAAATGAACGTAAAACAGTCCATTTAAAGCAATTAATGGGAATATATTATTGAATTTTTTTTCCCGTTTAGGTGCGTTAGGTTTGTTCGGTGTCATTCCACGTGACTTAATCAATATCTCGCCCGAAGAAGTGAAAATATTTCTTGTCAAAACATCGTTCGAGAGGAAATAAATAAATATCAATTATGTCTTGTGTGTCAGTGCACGTGGTCCAATCAATATCAGAAAGTGGGAAATGAACACTTTTCTAAATGAAAATTGTATAAGTAAACATACATCATTTTGTTCTTTATGTTAATTACATGTACATAAATACTGCAGTCCGTGACAAAATTAGTGTGTTTGGTTGACAGACTATCAAAAGAGTATAGATAATTAATGTATTTATCTATTTCTAAAATTTATTGATTTATCTATTTTATTTTATTTACAATATCCGTAATGTATTTATTTTTCCGCGCTGGAACCATTATCAGTCGGCTATAGCTAGGGATGCTCACTCCTCCATGACACCTGATCCCACCTCTAAATCTTCCGGAAGGTCCATATTTATTCAATACCCTCCGTATTAATTCAATATCCTCCGTATTTATGCAATATTTCCCGTGTTTATTCAATGTTCCCCGTGTTTATTCATCATTCTCCGGGCTATTCAATATTGAAAATGACCGTGTTCATTCAACATTGCCGTGTCTATTCAATATTAACTGTGTTTATTCAACATTCCCCGTGTTTATTCAACATTCCCCGTGTTTATTCATTATTCCCCGTTTCTATTCAATATTAACCACGTTTATTCAACATTCCTGTGAAAATTTAACATCCCCCGTGTTTATTCAATATTAACTGTGTTCATTCAACATTCACCATGTTTTTTCAATATTCCCCATGTTGATTCCTATCCCAGAGTATCTATCACTTCGTGCAGTTCACATTACCCGAATAATGGAAGCGCTTCATGATCGGGTTCAATGTACAACCCTAGTCGTTATGACGTAGTCTAAGTCTGCAAAACGTTTGCTACTTCGTTAGTTTATTACCTCGTTTGCAATGCGCTTTTAAGAAATGGCTTTGCAATTCCGACATTTTGTTGACGCCTCGCGCAAATTTTTACCATTTGTAGTACGGATCCCTGTGAGCTTCTCTACATATATGAGGGTTTCGCCCTCTATAAATAATACATAGGTAAACCTATAGAGAGGGTGAAGGCATTCATCAACAGTTTATCCCTTTGTTATTTAATTTGGATTTTTATATTTCAGGAACTCGGGTCATTTTAATGCACATTTAATTTCTTTTCAACTTTGTTAACAAAAGAGAAACAAAATTACACTTATAAAAATATATCTTTGGCCCATACTTACACATAACCTATGAAATGATAGTTTTCACAATCATGTAAATAAATGTTCATGTTAAACTGTTCAATTAAGGGTTATTTTCCATATTTTCACTACCCTAAATGTTTGCGATTTTTTTCTATTTAATGATCGAAAAACCAATCAATCCGCGGAGAAAAAACTTTGAATGGTCTTGGCTTACAAAAAATGTCGTATAATAAGCTCTTTAGCTATAGATACAATTTAATTTGACGTAGATGTGTCCAACTTGCCAAACTTTATCTAACCAGTGAAATGAAAGTTGAACTTGAATAGTTAGTTAATCCGATGACTTCGGACCAAGATTAATCAATTGTGACAGATTATAACACATAGTATACGATACCCAGTCTGCGGTCATCTGGTTGGGATTATAGAAAGAAAGAATTATCCGCTTCTATTTTGAATTGATCCTTTCTTTCTGATAAAATTATTATATTTATAAATAATACATAGGTAAACCTATGGAGAGGGCGAAGGCATTCATCAACAGTTTTACACGTTCAGTTAATCCATTTGGGGATTCCGTCGTGTTGCCCCCTGCAGGGGGCAACACGACAGAATTACCAAAGGCAAAGGGATTAATATTCAGTGTTATCACGTAAATGTCCCGGTTATTCACTCATTGTTTTAAATAAAATATTGATTGACTGACTGTTTCTTCTGTGCTAAAACTTAAATAGAATCTATGTGGTATTTATTAGTCATGAATTAAATGCACAAACATGTTTTAATGCAATATATTTTTCTCTATCCCAGCATATCCATAATTTCGTGTAGTTCACATTACCAGAATAATTGAGGCGCTTCGTGGTCGGGTTCGATGTACAACTCTGGTCGTTATGGCCTAGTCTCGGTCTGCAAAACGTTTGCTAGTACGGTAGTTTATTACTCTGTTTGTAATGCACTTTAAAAGTAATGACTTCGCATTTCCGACATTTTGTTTCTGTCACGCGCAAATTCCCGATGTGAGCAGAATTTTTTCCATTAGTAGTACGGGTCCCCGGATGTAGTGGGAATTAAAAAATGTGAGCTTCTCTACATATATGAGGGCTTCGCCCTCTATAATCCAGATTAGTATAAAACTTTATAGTAGATGTATTGCTTTGTATAGAATTGTAAAGTACACAGCCATATGGGGCGCCATTTTAGTAATTATTCACTATTTTCTGATATCAAAATTTCATTTTTGGATATCAAATAATCGAATTTCTGATATCAGAAAATATATTTTAGGCTATATCAGAAAACAATTTTGATATCAAAATTCATATCAATAAATCGAAGACATCGTTTCTGTTTGAAATTCATTATGAACAGATCCATTACACAAAAAGTTTAGGTTTATACATCACTATCTAATTGTGATTATCTTCAAAAGTTGTGATAAATGTCGTGTAAACACCCGGACAATGGACATGGCGATTTTCCCCCGACTTCCGCGGAAACGAGAACTGGAAATGTTCGAGTTAACTCCCTTTGCGATATCAATAAACAACGTATACAAGTGACCGTCCGCTGAAATTGGGCAGTCGATGGTTATGTAAGGCATGTGGTCAACATATAGGGTGTATAAATAAAAGAAATATGCACGGGGTATCTTATTAAGGCAGGTTATGTATAAATAATACATAGGTAAACCTATGAAGAGGGCGAATGCATTCATGAACAGTTTTACATGTTCAGTTAATCCCTTTGGGGATTCCGTCGTGTTGCCCCCTGCCGGGGGCAACACGACGGAATCCCCAAAGGGATTAATATTCAGTGTTTTTATCACGTAAATGTCCCGGTCATTCACTCATTGTTTTAAATAAACTATTGATTGACTGACTGTTACTGAAATAGAAACTATGTGGTATTTATTAGTCATGAATTAAATGCACAAACATGTTTTTATGCAATATATTTTTCTCTATCCCAGCATATCCATAATTTCGTGTAGTTCATTGAGGCGCTTCGTGATCGGGTTCGATGTACAACTCTGGTCGTTATGGCCTAGTCTCGGTCTGCAAAACGTTTGCTAGTACGGTAGTTTATTACTCTGTTTGTAATGCACTTTAAAAGTAATGACTTCGCATTTCCGACATTTTGTTTCTGTCACGCGCAAATTCCCGATGTGAGCAGAATTTTTTCCATTAGTAGTACGGGTCCCCGGATGTAGTGGGAATTAAAAAATGTGAGCTTCTCTACATATATGAGGGCTTCGCCCTCTATAATAAATAGTTGACAAACACGTCAATTTGATAGTTTTCAAAATGGACAGGAACGTATTCATAATGAATTTCACGCGCCTTTGCATAACAAGCACCTCCTACTCGATGCTATCCCCTCTATTCTGCTTTTATTTTCATTTTTCCGTGGACTACAAAAGCATATATGTTCTTCAGAGTTCAATAGAAATTGATTTAGCTTCATGTTGGTATCAGCGATATGTAATTATTTCTGTTTACATCGCTGTATGCTGTATATATCAGAAAATAGTGAATAAATACTAAAACGGCGCTCCATACAGCCAGCACACAACGCAATTATCCTGGCGCGAGGTATTGCTACGTCAAATCTTCAGGTCACCTAAAAGTATGTAGATGTGTGTATATGTATGTAATTCCAATACTCGGACGTGTGCTCCCCTCCTAAAATTGACAAAAAAAGTGTAAAACCTTTAATTTTTGGAATTAGTGGAAAAGTAATAACGATACAACTTACCGAAATTTTCAGCGTGACTCGCTATATTTATAGAAGATATTCTAGGCTTACGCCTTCGGACTCTAAGTTTAAATCTTCTGTTCTATTAGACATTTGAATTCCATTTCATGATATATTTAAGTAATGCATAATAGATCATTCACTGTATTAAAATGGAATTTCAAAAATTTATTTTAATAAAAGTATTTTGATTTTATAGACACTCAAGACTAGTAGGTCGTGGTCATGTTGATAAATTTGCCTATATCGTTATACCAGCGATATGTAAGCTTTATATATCGCTGGTTACACTAATATTGACTAACTAGTTAGGGTTTTATCAATCATTCTCACATTTTTTGGGTAATACGTATACCCCTGGTAAATCCAAATGTGAGAACACGATAACACATTAATCAATAATGTCATCCAAAGTTTCTTTTATGTAAATAAAATTAGAAATATTGTCACAGACGGTCTTGGAGGAGTTGTAGTGAATCCGAAGTGTACGCATTTGTCACCACTCGCTTTAAGAATGAATCCCTGGGTGTTACACGTCCGACAAGCCGACAATTTGTTATCATTTGGAATGGTGACTAATTACCTAGATCAGATTTGTCGAACTAACTAATAAGGTATTCATGGCCCGACTGGGATTCGATCCCCGAGTTCCCTGAATTGCTGCAGGAAAATCCTAGACAACTGTATCCATCTACTACTTTTGCATAATAACAGCGTAAAGAATGCGACTTAATTAAAGGCAAACAGTACATTTCGCTGAAGTGAATTAAAAACTTAATTAGAACAAATCCGCGGCATGTTATAGCAAGTGGTAACAGATACAGACTCGTACAAAAGTATTCGGCAACACTAGATTTTCCTTTGTTGTGGTAAATAAATAAAACGATTGTTTGTGCGTTAAATTTGATAAACCATTCATTCACATTAAATTATATTCATATCTTTAGAAGAAAACATATGTCTTCCAATATATCCCTAAATCACTAAAATCAAAAGGTTATTAATTCAGTTAAATATGCAATTGAAACAATTAATCTACTTTACGATAAAAAGCTTAAGATAATAAGACCGACCCACCTAAAATAACTCTACCTGTTTTATGAACAATTTGGCAAGTTTTATTTTTCCTTTTTTCCTTACAAATAAATCGTGAAATTTCGTTAAATTTACATGTCAAAATCAAAAAGAAAAAATGCGTACCGACCGATAACTTTTAAAGCTATCGGTCGGGGCTCATCAAACAATACTTCTTTAACTCACCAACCACTGAAAAACAATGAACTCTTCTGTAAATCAATGACTTAGACCAGTCCAAATGTGCCTGTAGGGGTGAATGAGTTTAATATGGCCTAAAGCTTTGAAAATGGATGTAATTCATTCGCAAAGTATTTCGTCAAATTCACATTAGAAATGCCGTTTCTGTTATACAATTTCTAACTCGAATAAATTAAGCCAGCTTTCTATCTACAATGGAACAATCAGAGATCGGTGGAATATAATATATACTCGGGTTATACGTTTTCCAATTGTTGGTTTTGTTTAAACTAATATATATATATATATATATATATATATATATATATATATATATATATATATATATATATATATATATATATATATATATATATATATATATAAGGGAGATGAAAGTAAAGCAGCTTCATAAAAACACTACGTATGGCCAGTTATTTGTGTACCACTCTGTATACACGTAACCACGGATCCCAAAAGATTCTACAAAGAATCAAATTTGTTTTAAAATTCCTCATACATGTAGACCTACATAATTCTGTAGCTTAGTAAGAAGTGTTGTCTCGTTATTAAATTATCCCTGTTACAGTTGCTCTTCCATGAGAGATAATAATCTTGTGTGAGAGAGAGAGAGAGAGAGAGAGAGAGAGAGAGAGAGAGAGTAGCGCGTTGGTCTGATCACCGGCCACTGTATTGCTTTTACATATCTTTAATTTTTGCGTGCCAAATGCCTGGAAGTGGTGACCATTCGTACAGTGTTTCAACATTCCAACCGTACAGTCATCCTGATGTTGTGTCCAAAAATAACATCTAAAAAGTATTTACCAGTCCCTTACTTAAACCGCGATAATCTACATGTAACGCTTTTCTATCCGACTTAATTATCAAAGGCAAGTTATAGACAGCATGTGTTTCCGTCATTTATACTCACACATGTTAACCAAATGTGAAATTGATCTGCCAACTGACCTATATTTGAAAACCATCCGATCTAAGGAAACCATGTCGATTTACATAATTCTTTACATATATATAGTTTATATAGAATGTATTTACTTCCTATTTTCCTAAAAACTCGTCTCTTTTTTTCAACTAAATTTCCTAGAACCGGTGAATATTTTTGCTTTAATATTACGTCATCGACTATAGCGGCTGCACCAAAAAGAAAATGGTGACCAAATCTATGGCATGTTGCCAGAAAAGTAAAGCGATGTCGAGACGGATCATGTCGAAAGATGGTGAAATTATGCGCCAGTTAATCCTATCATTCCAATAATTCTTATTCATCATCATCATTATCATCATCAACATTTTGTCAAAATATCATCGTCATATTCGTGGCCTTTTTATACTGGGGACGTTCAATTTAAATGGGAATGGACAAGAACTTGAGTAAATTAGCCGCAGGTGTCTTGTTAAAATTCATGTTTTGGCGTATTATAGACATGATCAAGTTTTAAAATACTTCACTTTCATTTGACAGTATCGTTTAGTGCAATTTTAACTAAAACTGGCTATCTGGCAAATGCATAAAAAATATATCCAAAATTGTAGTGACATAGTATAATGATTAATGTAAAATCAGCGATAATATCAATCTAATTCTAATCCTAGAAATACAACACACATAAATACTTACAGAAACAAGTAAAATAATCCATAGACAAGACATTCAAAATTTAACATATAACTAGGCGATGTCTCTCTCTCTCTCTCTCTCTCTCTCTCTCTCTCTCTCTCTCTCTCTCTCTCTCTCTCTCTATAATATATATATATATATAAATATATATATATATATATATATATATATATATATATATATATATATATATATATATATATATATATATATAATATATATAATATATATACATTGTATATATTATGCCAATGTTAGACTTTACAGCAAGCAATGTGTAATTGATTTCAATAATATGGCTCTGCCTCCATGTGTTCAATAGTTAAAAAAGTAAGTGAACACACATGTCATAAAATGACTATAGGCTCATCAATATTTGGAAAACATCAATACTGCTGCAGTATTGTAAACTAAATAATAAGTAATTAGAGACTTTTGACATTTAACCATAAGATTTACGACCCAATTAAGACAGGAAAATTGTAGTACAAAAAACTTACCTCCAGCTTCATACCCGACTAACTAAAAACTATCGACATTTTAACAAATGCCGGATAAACGGACATAAATATTCCTTTAGAAGATCGGCCGCATCACGCCTTGCAAGGAAGCCATAATTTCTACATCCGTTTGTTTCCTATAATGTCTTTGTGCTATTTATAGATTAAATATAAATCCGATAGCCCTTCGGTAGATTGACTGTTGCCTATTTTGACTCACTTGTTACTAAAAATAGCCTTCTCGTTGCCTACTGACAATAGAACGGATGAATTCTAATATTGTGTGAACGACAGGCGGAACAAGCTTAAGTGTCGAAGGCCATTTACTGTTCATATCTCTTCTATTATTTATCAATCTATAATACTTGTACGATGTTAAGATTAACAGATAATGCTATAATGAACGCGGGACAAAAACTTGAAACGTAATCACCCAGGAAAATTGATATGCACCTTTGCCCTAATAGATATATGTTATATTGTCCCAAATTTAGGGCTTATTGGTTTTTTGTGTGTGCTATATATTTTATTGAATATTCGTGACCTAAATATAAAAGTATGACAGAATAATTTTATAAATTAGGACATGTGTTTTAGTATTGTATAAGCTGCCTTTAAAAATAGAAGAATTTGATATCTATTTTTGTTTCTTTGTATTTTTGATTCTTCATTCATGGTATGGTAAAAATAACTTTTTTGTTCTTTCCGTGTACTTTGAATGCCACATATATGAACCTTTTCAATTATCTATTACCAGACGGGAGAGAAATATATTCGACATTGTAATTATTCACAATATTAAAAGTCTCGGATACTAAGGTATAACTCACCAGCGTTATAGAACGTCCAGGATATAGGTACAAATCTGGTAAAAAGATAGACAAACACGAACCTCTTAAAATCAAGAGGTGGGATCAGGTGCCATGGAGGAGTACGCATCCTCTGTTGACCGGTCACACTCGCCGTGAGTCCACAGTCAAATCAAAATGAACAAATCCTCGTCATAATTGATACAGAAGTCTCAACAACCGCCATCGAATAAGTAACTCAACATTTCACTTAGTGAAACAGAGTAGCCGCAAACAAGACTATTATACTGACCGTAAAATTTGCGGAACGTTGACATTAAACGCGGTTTTCGATATCCCTGCGTCAATAATTTGTCAGTGAGTAGTTTAAATCTGCATATGAAATGTTCATATGTTGAACACACACTGGTATATCGGATCATTTTTGAAATATAAACTCTATATGTGGGATTTTACTACATAAATGTGGAAAATTTACGATGGGAATGCCGAAATCGTCGCGTTTGTCGTATAGCACTTTCACATCCAGCTGATTTCCAAATAAAGAGAGACCGTCATGATGTCCATTGCTAGGTTACTGACTACGTTAAATTTAATTTCATATGTATTATTTTTCATATTGCAACAATCATGAACATATGGATATGATCGGAGAGAGAGAGAGAGAGAGAGAGAGAGAGAGAGAGAGAGAGAGAGAGAGAGAGAGAGAGAGAGAGAGAGAGAGAGAGAGAGAGAGAGAGAGAGAGAGATTCCTCAGTACGGAGATCTGTTTGATGACTAAGTTGGAATACTGATACGACCATCAATATGTAAATTACTGCAGCTTTTTATCTACAAATGTTACTAAACTCTTCGGTTTTGGCAAATACCCTGTTGCTGTAACACCTTCAAGATTTGTTTTTATATATAACACAATATACATCTTTACTTCGTTTTCTCCTTTCACTGTTTGTTGTCTTTGAATTTGATTTCAGATTTGTATTGTATATATGTACATGTATGTTATGCCTATATGCGTATGCGTTTGGTGAGTTAACTAATTCCATCTACTTTAAAAATCAGAAGGTAAAAGGTAAAAATGTTTGTTGGAATAGCAGGAAGTCTGATGTATATATAAACAAGAAATTAACTTACGTATGATTAGCTTGTAAAGACACTAAACCACACTACCTCAGGTAATCACAGGTAGAATGCAGTAAGAGTATCAAGCTTCAGATTAACATAAAATATCAGATTAAAATATTAACACTTAAACATATATACTGACACAGTAAAATTATCAACAAATACATGTATACAAAGAATTTGAAAATTAAATGAAGGTCATAATGCAAAGGGGCATTAGCTGTGTTTAAGAAAAATATCGTTTTTACTACTTAGGTTGATGTACAATATCAAATAAGAGCTATACACAAGCACAAAAGTTCTTATATTCCTATATACATGTACATGCATTTTGTGAAAATAAGGTCAGATTCAGTATTGTTTCTTCTATTCACTTCCAATTTTGGTAAATTGAAAATGAGTACACGACTACATATCAATGGCTCATGGAAAAATATTCTGTGCAGCACGTCGTATGCATATACAAATAATAAGGTTGAATTAATCATATGCATTGTAAATGAATAATTGCCAACTGGATTTCTCAAGCAATTTTCACAAACTATATAGGAATGTAAGATTTTTTTTATGTTTGTGTATATCTCATTTTGTGGTATTATAAATCAATGTAGGTAGTGAAAAAAAGAAAGAACATCTTTTGGGATAACAGAGCTAATGATCTTTTATGTTATGAATCATGGACATAAAAAAAAATTCATTCAAATGCTCGTAAACCATATACTGGTCGGGGACCAGTAGCCGGCTAGGATCAGTAATCGACCATGGTGTGATTTCGCCTTTATTATGTACCACAGCAAATATTTTTCTTTCTGTTTGAGAAACATGTCAACATATAAAAAATCTCAGAAACCAAGGTATAAACCAATAGAATGTCCAGGACATAGATAAATATCCGGTAAAAATCGACAAACACGGATCTCTGGAAACCAAGAGGTGGGATCAGGTGCCATGGAGGAGTAGGCATCCCCTGTCGACCGGTCACACCCGCCGTGAGTCCACATTCAAGTCCAATGAAATACGTGAGAAGTGAATCCTCGTCACAATTGGTACAGACGTCTCAACAACTGTCAACGAAAAGGCAACTCAACATTTCACTTAATGAAACAGAGTGATCGCAAACAAGACTATTGTACCTGAATCATTTGCAGAACGTTGACATCAAACGCGGTTTTCGATATCCCTGTGTCAATAATTTGTCACTGAGTATTTTATGTAAGCAAGAAAACCCATTTTTGTACCATGTTTATCATAATATACAATCACTGGGTCGTTGCTACTTTTTGTGGTCCGTTTGAGTTCACGATGGTATACATTACCTGTGTAAATGTATCTGGTATTTCGATACCAGCTGATTATTTTATTAAGTAATACTTCGTATTTCCTAAAGCACTAAGATAGTCATTATTTTACAATGGTTACTCTTAGATGGATTTCGGTATACATTTAGGTTTACAGTTGACCTTTTTTGATGACATTTTTTTTTTCGTAACTCGATATATACATATTTAAAATTTTAGCTCAACTGATGAAGTCAAATTGACAGAAACGATCGTATTGAGCATTATAATTTTAGTGCATGTGTATTATGTTTATAATATTTACAGCTTATATTCATTCGTATTTTTGTGCATGAATCTTATAGCATAATTTCAGAAAGATTTTGAAACAAGAAGATATAATATACCAACATAAAGAATATTAAATTATTTTTCTCATGCGATGCTCACCTAAGCTGTTTTACATTAATATAGAAATTATTTAATTTAAAACACAGGTAACTGTCCAACGTAATGCTTTGTAACAGTACTGCGCGGGTACCTACCACAGGTGAAATCTGGCCAAAGATTGCAAGGTGAGGAGGTTAGGGTTACACGTAAAAATCAGCATAAACAAATTTACAAAGTTTTACATCCCAACAACATTTTTAAAGTGCACGTCTTTCGCAGATTGCCTGATAGTAGTATAAAGGACTTTTTAAAGTGCACGTCTTTCGCAGATTGCCTGATAGTAGCATAAAGGACTTTAAAAACCCATGACCGATCAATTTTGCTAACAAGAAATATCGTAAAAAATTGTCTGTTTCATGTTTTACAATTTCATGATATATGAATAAAAAAGTGAACAGGTGTACTGAAATTAGTCAGGAAATGATAAAAACAACATGTTATAGACACTCCTAATTAGCGATCACCAATGTACTGTTAACAGCTGTTACATAGATACAGAAGTTGCGGGAGACATGGATGCAAGTCGATTTGTGGAAAGTATTTTACCAAAAAAACTGTAATTCTTATTGTTGTCAATAAAAATATTGTATTTGTTTACATGCTTCAACAAATGAAGCACCATACAGAAGTCTAATTAATTGGAATGTAGTTTACATCGTGATATAAGCATGGTGCTGAAAGATAATGCGTACCGTCTGAAAGGCAAACCACTCATTATTACTGAACAATATCCAGAATCTATGGAAGAAAACGACGTAATATATAATGAATCTCAACAGGACACTTGCCGCTGATACCTGTACCGCGCGTATCTCCAACACTTTTTGATAGCCCGAATAATCTCCAAAAGTTTGATATACGGTCATACATTGAGGTGACACAGTCGGATGAATTATAAACGCCGACATGACAAGAGACGCCGTGTCCCCTCGACTCCAACGACGAAAATACCCGTAACATAGAGGGGGGAGTTCTACCTCTGTGATTTTATGGAACATTTGTAGAAATCTTGGTGAAAAAATAAAAGACACCGAGTTCAATGATATGTAAGCTAAATGTATGTTTTCAAATATGAGCAATATTTACAATATGTTTTGTACACCTATTTCTGCGCAAGTATTTACCTATTTGGAACAAATCGGTCAACTGCACATAAGGGAGAATATAGATTCTCATACCCAGTCATCAGAAAATGCCGTTTATATTGCATATATCTGATCATATGATAAAAAGAATCTGTCATGAGTTTCCATTCATATCACATTTATGATACTCGTTATGAATTTTCAATTTTTGCTCGCTAGAGGCTCGCAAAATGGAAAATTCAAAAACTCGTATCATAAATGTGATATGAATGGAAACTCGTGACAGATTATAAATATATGTACCTCGCTCAGCTGGTAGAGGGGCGGAATTGTAATTTATATACGCAAGTCAATTAAACTCGTGTAATGTTACGGAAATTGCGAATGACAGTAAATCCATATGTCTTATGTCTCTATGAATCGAAGACAAAGTATGAACAAACAGGTAATCCAGTTTGGTAGAAATTCGATTGGCTTGTGTAAATCTGTAGGCGTTAGAATTGTAAATGGTACAACGACAAAAACTGACTTTTTTCCTAACCTAACGGGCACATGGTAGATATGCCTTTAGAATCTAAGGACATCAAATCTGCTAACGATTCGCAAAAGGTGAATTTTAAATGGATCGACGAAAAAAATACGATATCGCATGAGGTAGAAAAGAACAGTTTGAAAATATTAAATGTGATATAACTGAGACTAACCAAGAACACATTAACACGTGTATACAAGATTTTCCACTTGCCCTACATAATACAATTAGTCAATTCTGTACAAATGAAGTGGATACTGCTAAAACGGTTACAAGCTTATAAAGGGAGACAAATGTTGGCTTAATAGTACTTGTAAAGCATTTTATTATGAGTGTAAGAAGTCGTTAAATATACATCTATACTAAGATTTTTTATGACTGTAATGTAAACCAACTTTAATATATGTATATGAATACCACTCTGGACCTTACATCATTTTCACAAAATATGTAGGAATATAAGATTTTTTATGACTGTATGTAACTCTTATTTGTTACTGTACATCAAGTCCAAGAAATAAAAGTAGAACAAATTGAAATATATTTTTTGGTAATCACAACTAATGTCACTTTAATGTTTGTCTGAAGTGTTTGTGGAAAATAGAATTTAAGTGGTAAAAAGGAAATGTTAATACTGTACAAAAATTAGAATATAAGCGAAAAAAATTTATAAAACTCAACAAGGTAATATGTTTGACAGTTTAAGAAAATATAACAAAACTAATTATCAGTGTTTTAAGAAAAAATTATCAAGTCTGAGTGATTGTAATTTGGAATCACGAGAATGTAATTAATGCAGAATATTTGAGGATGTTTAACCAAAAATGTTTTGCTAAATAAATATTCTTAATAAGTATTGAATATGAAATATGTAACGGTTGTATTTAATTACCTGGGTGTTTAAATAAAATTGATGGAATATATTCTGCGATTAAATGTTTGAATTGAAATACGGCAAGTAATGTTTATGGTATTTTTAGCCCACCATCAACAGATGGTGGGCTATTCAAATAGCCCTGCGTCCGTCGTCCACCCGTCCTGACCATTTCTTGTTACCACTATTTCTCAGAAAGTATTGAAGGGATCTCCTTGAACATTAACACCAAGGTTCCCCTTGTGCATATTACATTTTCAGAGAGATCGGAATCCAACATGGCCGACAGGTGGCCATCTTGGATTTTGACCAAAGGAAGTTTGTTACTGCTATTTCTCAAAATGGACTGAAGGGATCGCCTTGAAATTTAGCATGAGGTTCCCCATGAGGTCTAGTTGTGCAATTTTCATTTTCAGAGAGATTGGAATCCAACATCTCCAACAGGCGGCCATCTTGGATTTTGACCAAAGGTACTGCTATGAAAGGAAAGGAATGATGGGATCTCCTTGAATTTTGACATCAAGGTTCCTCTTGAGGTCTAGTTATGGATATTGCATTTTCAGAGAGATCGGAATCTAATATGGCTGACAGGCGGCCATCTTAGATTTTGACAATAGGACGTTTGTTATTGCTTTTTATCAGAAAGGACTGAAAGGATCTCCTTGAAATTTGACATGAAGGTTCTCCGTGAGATCAAATTGTGCATATGACAGAGATAGGCTACCAACATAGTTGACAGGCAGCCATCTTGGATTTTGACAATGGAAGTATGTTACCATTATTTCTCAGTACGTAATGAAGGGATCTTGTTGAGATTTGAAATGAAGTCTCCCTTTGAAGTCTATTTAGGTGTATTACAGAAAAATCAGAATCCAACATGGCCATTTTTTATTTTGACCAAAGGAAGTTTGTTACCATTCATATTTCTCAAAAAGTACTGTAGGGATCTCATTGAAATTTTACATGACGATTGCCTTTGAAGTTTGAGGTCTTTCCCCTAAGGTCTAAATGTGCATATTACATTTTCAGAGAAATCAAGATCCAAGATGGACATCTGTCGGCCTCGTTGAATTCCATTCTCTCTGAAAATGTAATATATTCAGTTCAGTTTCGCTATAATCTTGGATATGTTCAAATTCAATGTTGAGACACAAAATAAGAGAAAAGAAGAGAAAAGAACAGTCTGTCATAGATCAAACATAGAACATTCCATGTGGGCGCCAAGATCCCTCTTGGATCTCTTGTAAATGAGTAATCAGTTAATATATTGTAAAGACATACTTATACTTTACACTCTTTATTTGACTTTTCAATAAGAGTTTTATCCCGACATATGGTCACGTGGATGTATAGTATGTGATTGCATTCATTTTAGATATATGTAATGTTTTGTATTTTTTGATAAGCCGAAAGGCTTAAGAAATAAAGAAAGCGAACTTGAACTTCAGACAGTGAGACATTTATGAACCATTACTCTTTCAGTTGTAAAATTAATATCGTTATGCTGCAATGCGTAACTCGTCCTGGTCAAGAAAGGGTTCACGATACTCCACCCGCCAGGTTATGAGATTAATTGATAAATAAATAATAAAAACAAAATGTTAAGTCCTCGACTGAAATTCATTTAGCTTATTAGCTTCATAATGTTAAATAACGGCTGATATTTATAGTAATCGATATCAAAACAATTCCTAAACTGCCTCATATTAAATTAGAAAATATTAACAATTCTTACGAGTCTCTGGAACTTTTAGCAGTTTTTATAATAATTTGAAAACTCCATTAATAGTACATGTAACCTTCATATTAAAAACGTCGCTGATCATGATTGACCCAAGTGAATGTTACATATCATATCAGAAGTTGATGGTTAAAAATTCGCAATCTACTAAAGCATACTAGTATATAACATTTTCAGTTTTTACAATATATTTTAATTCTAAATTCATTCATCCATATCCTGTAGTTAAAACTTTATACACTATGGGTAAAATACAAAATTTGCTTAATAGGCGAAATTGATTAATTTATTAGTTTCTTTTTTCAAGTAATCACTATGGACACCTATGTGTTTTTGTTGAATGTCTTTGGGTTAAATACCGGTATCTGAAACATCCGCCATTATAAATCCAATCGTGCAAGGTGCAGATCAGTTTAAAGAAGAAAAAGGAGCATTGCATATGTTTTGGACTTCATTTAATTTCACATGACCAGGGGTTATACTAAAATTATATTATTTACTTTTTGGTTTTATCATAATACTATAATAGCTAAGTGAATTCACTTTTTGATGTAATAGCCATGTGGATTCACGTTTTGATAATTAGCCAAGTTAGTCTAATAGTCTTGTGAATTCACATTTTAATAAATTAGCCAAGTTGATTCACTTTTTGGTATAATAGCCTGGCGAATTCACTCTTTGGTATAATAGCCCAGTGAATCAACCTTTTGGTATTATTCATTATTTGGTATACCCGCTGTTAAAGTAAAAAGAGTGAAAACATGATACGGGTACATGGATGATTTAAATTATTAATTCAAATTTGCAATCAGGATGGTATAATGTCAGATGAATTTAGACAAAATTGTCTCAAGACTGACCTACTTAATGCATGATGTCAATACATGGTGAACTAAAGAGACAACTATAAACGAGGTATAATACAGATACTACAATATGTATTAATATATCTTGATAAGGCAATTGCAATATCTCACATGGATAAAAATTCTAAATTACTTTCCAAAACATATATACATGATCGCCAGACATTCTAATTTGATAAACATGATTCAATGATAGAAAAAACAACAAAATTATTTTATACTACGACAGTTTAGTTCTCTGAATCATATTATATGATATCAATCGAATGAGACGGTTCATATAATCGAGTTTTAACGATTTATTATCCAACCGACACATCAAATATGTTCGCAAATGTATTACATGACTAATTGAATTCTATTTGCGTTAAACAAAGTTTCATGACGACTACTACTACGGCTACGACAACGACGATGATGATGATGATGGTGATGATACGATGATGATGATGATCTCAAGGTTCTCGTTCTCATTAAACTTCGTTTAGAAGGGAAAGTGGATTCCGTACTCACTGACAAGTATAAGGAGTGAGAACTACATCTAAAATAATAGACTAAGTACGAATATTGCCCTGGTGCAGTTTATTATAGTTAGGTGCTAACTATTTCATGACACCTGATCTCATTCTATGTTTTTCCAATGTCCACTATGTCTATACATTGACATCTGTTAAAAAACTATAGTGAACTATTAATCGTAATCGTGATAATGTACAGGAGGCCATATACAAATCCGGTGAAACTTGGACAAACACAGACCTCTAGAAAAGGGATTAGGTGTCATGGGGGAGTTAGCATCCCCTGTCAACCTGTCACACCCGCCATGGGTCCACAGTCAAATTAAAATGAAATAATTGAGGAAGGAATCCTCATCATAATCAGTAGAGTATTTACTATAATAATAAATAGAAATTTTGCCAGAGTAAATCAAACATTTTGCTATAAAGCAAAACCATAAATTAAAGGGGCATTAACTCTGTTTATCAAAATAATTATTTCGATTGTTTCTAATTTTACTACGTGTATTTGATGTACTATAGCAAATAAGACCTACACACAGGCATACTTTTTTTATTTTGTAAAATAAGATCAGATCCCGTGTGGTATGCATGTACAAATAGTAAGGTTGGATTAATCAATTGCAAATGAAAAATTCCCAAACGTTACACAAACTATATATAGGGATTTAAGAAATTGTTTGCCTGTGTTATATCTTTTTGTTATTTTATGTCAATGTAAGAAGTAAAAAAGAAAAGAAAAACGTTTGAAAAAAAAACAACAGCTAATGCCCCCTTACCTATAGTAAATCACTCAATAAACTATATACTATTTTACTATTGTAAGTTTCGGTGAGGGAGGGATTCCTGATGGTTAACAATTTGGTTCTGTATTCTTGTACTAATAAAGAGTACTTTATAGTTTTACGTCAGTGCATGTATACTTATAAGATTTATGTACCCGATCTTACGTACATTGTTTACCCCTTTGTATTGATACAGGTGCGCAATGAACAATTATATTCAACAAGTCAATCCTCTTTTTGCATGTCGGACTTCCTCTGATTACATCGATCTTAAAGTCGACGTTCGTTTCGATCAAATATCAGGTCAGCTCGTTCAAATGGAATAATGTGCAAATTTGGCATTTAACAATTCTGTACGAAATGGCACGTGTTCTAATAATAAACATGATCTATTATTGACGATGTTCTCCCAGTGGATTTGACATTGTTTCTGTATATAATTATACTTACTTAGTATTATCTTCATATATACTTTTGGCAAAGAATTAGGTCAATATATCGAATAGATCTTTTTTCTTTTTATAGTATGTTTACTTTGATGTTTTATAATTCTGAAAGGTTAAGGACACTATAGTAACTACTATTACAGTTGATTGATGTACCGGAATTTTACGCAATATTATCAGGAAGATTCAAATTATATGGTGGCTGTTCTGTTTTTCGTTTTAGCAGAAAAATTGGATAAAATGTACCCTTCATATAACTACCGTTTTGCGTACTTATAGAAGTATGATTATGAAGCATAATTTAACAATAACAAAGTCATAGTTTTACAAAACAAGAACAAACAAATGTTCTAGATGATCGTTTCTGTCAATAAGACTTATCAGTTGAGCTCGAATTTAATATTAACGTATATATGATTGTCCGAAAGAAAAAATGGCGTCATACAGGGCCAAACTAATTGATAATCAAATTCGACTCAAACCAATAACAAAACATTTTAGCACATATAATTATTTTTAATTCATGGCAACAGGATCGTGTTGTGCACTTAGAATGCATTCAAAATTAGAATACGGTATCCATTATTTTTGTTTCTGCTACAATGGATGTTATTTTAGATGTTTGTGTTTTTGAATAGCCTGGGATTGGTGTTTTTGTACCCTGGATACAAATATGATAATTGTTTACGAGACACAATATGATAACAAATATTAGATAATTGACAAAATGCATAATTTATGTTTTTTATTATAAATACGACTGTTGAGTACTATAAATATATTACATTCCTTTAATTTCTATTCTTACTAAGTAGTTTTCTTCCAACAGAATCCGTGTCAAAGCATCGCGCTTTGAGCCATGCAATCCACCACTTCTGGTCATCGCAGGTTCGAGTCCTACTTGAACCTAAGCTGATTTTTGTGAGAAAGTTTGCCAGTTTACTTGCTGAAGGCTGGTGGGCTCTTCCCGGGTACATTGTAATCGGGTTCTCAACTCCCTATTAAAAACTGACCGTTACCATTTAACTAAAAATATCGATGCGTGTGGCGTAAAGCACTATTCAAAATCAAAATATCCAACGAAATCCAGAAACGGCTCGGCCGATTTCACTCAAATTTTCAGGACTTATGAAGCTTCATTATTGTTATTATTATTATTATTATTAGTAGTAGTAGTAGTAGTAGTAGTAGTAGTAGTAGTAGTGGTATTAAAAAGTAATACTGTTCTACAATATGAAACGTAATCGTGACTTTGCAAATCTATTTCATGCTTGTAAACTATTATTATCAACCTTAGAAGCCTATCCTAGCTATGTGTTACCTCTATTTTATAAATCATTCATGCTAAATGAGTTTGGCGATTTACTAGAAACACAATAACATGTACATATATACAACAGTGATATAACGTTTTCCGTGGCCTTGACGTACATCCAAGTGAGATATAGATTTAGCTGCACGTCTTACATGCTCCTTAAATGTAAAAAGAATATCATAAGAAATGTTTAAAAAAAACAACAGAAAGTAATACAAATGTATATAAAAATATCAGATACTATAGTTTAAATCTTCAGGATATCCAGGACAATTATATATACAAATCTGGTGAATATTGGATCCTCTGGAAATTCAGAGGTGGGATCAGGTGCCATAGAAGGGAATGTCTTCCATGTTGACCGGTCACACTGGTTACTTGCATGTAAATGAGAGATGATAGATTTTTTTAATTCAAAACTATGAAATATAAAAATTTCAGATACCAAAGTATAAATCAATAGAATGTCCAGGACATAGATACAAATCCGGTAAAAATGGACAAACATGGACCTCTGGAAACCAAGAGGTGGGATCAGGTGCAATGGAGGAGTAAGCATCCCCTGTCGACCGGTCACACCCGCCGTGAGTCCACAGTCAAGTCCAATGAAACAAGTGAGGAGTGTATCCTCGTCACAATTGGTACAGACGTCTCAACAACCGCCAACGAAAAGGCAACTCAACATTTCACTTAGTGAAACAGAGTAGTCGCAAACAAGACTATTATACCGACCGTAAAATTTGACGTTGACATTAAACGCGGTTTTCGATATCCCTGCGTCAATAATTTGTCAGTGAGTAGTTTACCTCTGTATATGAAATCTTCATATGTTGTGCACGCCCTTTGGCATTGTTGATAATACTTATGAAATTATAAAATCTTATTTTATTAATTAAATCTTCAGATTGCGTAAATGAGTGTAATTCAACATATAATGTAAATTGAAATAAATCCATATTTAAATTTATAATTTACATAAATACATTCTAGAACATGGTACACGTCATTTCCTTGATACGGATTAAAATAAAACAAGATCGCATGGTAATACACAACAATTTTTCGATATTCGTATTTTCTAGCTGCTAGACAAGTATGATAAAGAACTCAATCATAATAACAACATGAAAAGATAAAAATGTTGCATGTAAGATACTTTTTGGTGAAACCTTTGACAAACGGACATTTTCTGCACGTATTTAGTATTTCATACACAGAAGAAAAAAAGTTCTATTCTCATACTGTAACACAAACATTGGGGATGCTTACTACTCCATGGCACCTGATCCCCTCTCTGGATTTCCAGAGGTCTGTGTTTGTCCATTGTCACCAAATTTGTATACAGGGTATTTATCCTGGACATCCTATGGATTTGTAGTTTGGTATCTGGGATTTTATAATTTAATCTCTTTCAATGTTAATTCATTTTATACTCATTATCATATTAGTAAATCAATCAGTGTTTTAGTAAAAACAAATCCAATTTTTTTTCTAATTTCAATGATGATCTTACCGTTCGCATTCTACCTACTGTCCGGGAAAAAACCCGGTGTCATCAGTTCACATATTGCCCATACACAGTACCGGTTATTTCGTAATTGGATTGTTTGCAGTGGCAGGATAGTCTACCTCACAAGTATATCAGGACACAGGGTCACGTTTTACCTGCTCACCCTTTTGGGAAAATAGACTTTGAGTGTTATTTTGGTTTTTAACAGAACTCGGATGTGCCACTTAATTGCGGTAAACCTATACATGTGAACAATCTTGTATATTAAATTTTTGCTCTTGTATCTTTATTTCTGCATGGTTTTATTTCATTGAAATTATTTCGACAGAATATGGATTTCGCATGGATTTCTTTTCGCTTTTTCGTTTTAAATACAAGAATTTACAACTTTTAACAAAAGGTTCTACGCATTATTTCGTATCTAACTAAGCGAAATACAATGAAAATGGAAAGCGATTCTCTGCTTTAAATGATATTGTGATTTGTTTGTCTTCCAAGAGTCATTCAGATCGTTTATCCCTTTCAACCCTACAGACCATAATGGACTGGTTTAAACAATAGAAAGCGCATACCATACCGATATTCAGGGGTGAAAGGGTTAATGACTATAATGTAATATATATATATATATATATATATATATATATATATATATATATATATATATATATATATATATATATGTGTGTGTGTGTGTGTGTGTGCGTGTGTGCGTGCGTGCGTGCGTGTGTGTGTGTGTGTGTGTGTGTGTGTGAAAATGTTGTGCCATTCCTAAGATATAAAATGTAATCGATCGGAAATATAGTCACAGAACATATTTTGAGTTTACGATCTCATAAACACACATTTTTGCATATAGAACGGTTATTGAGATAATGTTCTTAAGCTGGATGTCAATGGCCTCATAACATACGTACTAAAATGAATATATATATTTGATAGGTTAAAATAGTAATTTTTCTTTTTTCTATTTTTGTACGTAAAGATCATTGACAAATATTGTGTCATAATATTGATTTTTCGATATCGCACACTTTTAGATTAAAAAATCTAAATTGTGCTATTCAAATGCAGTTAGGTAGGCCTGTTTTGGAATATAATTACTTTTGTCGTAAGAATAGGAGAGTACTGAATACCTGGAACTTTTCGCCTGTGATAATTTCCGTCTTAAATTCCCCCGAAATCACCATTCTAGTGAATCAGTATATTCGTTTTTCAATTATATATAACTTGAAATTTCGTTTCAATTTAAATTCGCTAGCTCATGTAATAGCGAAAGCGGCGAAAATGAAACGATGGCGATCAGATTTTGTAGTGGTGGAGGAGAGAATCCCGTTACATTGTACCCGGGAAGAGACCACCGGCCTTCTGCAAGTAAACTGGCAAACTTTCTCGCATAAATCAGCTTAGGTTCAAGCGGGGCTCGAACCTGTGCTGACCAGAAGTGAGAGACTTTATGGTTCAAAGTGCGATGCTCTAACCACTCGTCCACGGAGGTCCGGTCTTTATCATAAACAAATAGTCTAAGTGTAATACATGTTTAACATTCAGTGTATTGGTTTTAAACTCACAATCCAAATTAATACATTTGAGGTAAAAAGAGATACTTTATATAAATATATTGATTGGTAACACGCTGAATATTGGTATCAATCCAGATATATGTTATCAAATAAAATATACAACGACGTGATTAGTCAATATAGTAAGTTTTGTTTGTTACTCTAACATATGCCAGGAAGGACAAAAGTAGAAACAAACATAGATGTCTTAGCGGTGGAGATATTTTTCTACGCAAAAGATTCCGTATTCAAAATTTTGCCAAAACTTTGTAAAATCTAATGTGATTTTCGTTTTTATTAATTGTTTTTATCTATCATGTTAAATACTATGGTATCTATTTCTATATTAATTAAATTTTCTTTTTGGGCTGCAAGATATATAAGATATTTTGTACTAAGCTAACAACGATGTCTTTAGTGTCTACGAAAGACTTGTTTATGTTTTGATAACAATGTATGTACATGTATTACGAGTAGATATATATAAGTTATATAAAAAGCACATTATCATCTAATTATAAAAGGAACACTTAATTATACTTCTATTACGCACTCTCTTGCTCTTATATTCGATAACATCGTTAAAGGGAAGCAACTCGCATCATACACTGGTTTCGACTGACTGATGTGAGTAAAATTAAATGAATGTATTTATATATCAATCCAATACGACGTTACATTAGCGACACGACAATGAAACATACAGCTCCATGAATGATGACAAAGTAAAACAATGAAACACAAACTATTTATGATTATAGCCAATATATAACTAAACTGTTTTACTCGTTTGTTTGTTTGTTTATTGTTGTTTAACGTCCCACTCAAGAATATTTCACTCATATGGAGACGTCACCAAATGCCGGTGAAGGGCTTCAAATTTTGGCATGTGCTCGTAAGTAATCTCATGTATTACATGAAATTTAAAGTATTTGATATCATAACTAAATATGCCAAACATATGCTCTAAAGAATGAACATTGCATTGAAGCAATTAAGATGACATTCAATCCCATAAGATCATAATTATCTGTATCTGATTTTTGTGAAAAATGATAATTCACCTCTAAATACTATAATTATAACTGAAAGGAGTCGTAGCACTGATGTCTGAACGCAACGGAAGATATACAATTACAGGTAAATGGCGTTTTTTATCTCAAAATAAATACAATGTATATTTCATCCAAGCTATTCAATTACAAACGGGTTTTGCAGTGAATAGACATCAACCATCTTCTACAAAACACCGTCACATGTTCATGTGCATCATCTCCCTTCAAATATAATTCTATCTGGCATGTCATCACCGGCGACATTTTTATTGTTGGACATGAAAACCTCAAAAATCTTATTTTAAGAGGTCTTAAATACCGCGAAGTCCGTTCCTTTAACTGGCGTAAGAATTTCAGTTTAGTTATGAATTCGGTCGAAGATTATGCCAGACGATGGGCCAAACATGAAGACGTGGAACCAGTCACTTTGTCTGAATGGCTAAAAGCTGTACGATGGTTGATAAAATCTCGTATTCGAAAACTTAAAGGAACTATGAAAACATGTTATCCCTCTGTAATTAGTGATCCAGAAGTAGTAACTGAACTGGATAGTTTACATGACCTATATGTACTGGTCCCAGCAGACAAAGCCTCAAATAATAGTTTTTATTTGCAAGGCACATTACTATAATTGTTTATTAGAAGAGCTAGGGTTTAATACGAATCCTTGTAATCCTACATACACACATAGCTCATTTCAAAGGACGAGATCCTTCAAAATCACGTGTCCGTATTACACTCTTTTGATGTACCTACAACCGATACTGATTTTGAGGTACTATATTTATATTGGATACCTAAACTTCATAAAACCCCATATAAGCAGAGGTACATAGCAGGATCCAGCAAATGTTCTACCAAACCTTTATTTTTACTCCTTACCAAGATATTGACAGCCGTTAAGGAAAAACTTCAGCAATATTGTACAGTTGCTTATTCCAGAAGCGGTGTAAATCAGATGTGGATACTTAAAAATTCTAAACAACTTTTAGAAAATTTAAAGGCACACAATTTTTCTCAAATTCACAGTATCAAAACATACGACTTCTCTACTCTTTACACAACTATTCCACATAAAAAATTAAAAGAAAGATTTTTTAGCATCATAGACAACTGTTTTTTCACTATAGGTGGTACTCGAAAATTTACATATCTAGTGATTGGTTATCATGATACTTATTTTGTCAAACACCACTCTGATTCTACACATAAATACACTGAAGTTGATATAAAAACATGCTGGAATTTCTAATAGACAATATATGTAATGTTCGGAGACATTGTCTTTCAACAAACTGTCGGCATTCCTATGGGAACCAATTGTGCCTCTTTATTGGCCGATCTGTTCCTTTATTCATACGAAGCAGACTTCATTCAGAAACTGCTGAATCAAAAAAGAAAAATATAGCGGTGTCCTTTAATTTCACATTTAGATATATCGACGACGTTTTGTCAATTAATAATGACAACATTCATACATTATTTATTTCAGAAGATTTTAGATAACCCAATAACGTTATTTATTTCGCTTCGTCCCATGTGAGAGCCGGCCTGGGTCAGTCGGTAGCTCGCTCGACTCTTGATTGTGAGGTCGTGAGTTCGAGTCCAGCCGGTGGCAGGTTGGTTTCCTGTCTTTCGGATGAGAAAATAAAAACCGAGGTCCGGTGTCACAGTAGGTGTCGGCACGTTAAAGAACCCCCACTGCTCAGTGGCCGTCAGTGCCGAGCATAGACCATAATTTGAAGCCCTTCACCGGTGATGTTGACATATGAGTGAAAGATTCTGGAGTAGGACGTTAAACAACAATAAACAAAAACAAAAACATCCTCCCGTATGATCTCAACTCTGGATTTCTCCAAGTTTTGTATATTCATCAATTACATATTTGTATATTGTTACGAGGATCCAAACAAGTAAATACTCAAGTGATTTAGAGGTTTATAACTTAATTTCATATTCAAAGTTTTAACATCATACTCACGATTTTTTGTCATTTATATGAGTCTATAACCATAAATTTGTCTTTAACTTAGTGTAGAAGTAGAAATATTTTCATGTGTTATACCGTCAGCTATATCCAGAACGTTTGGGAACAACGATAGTCAGAACAATAAACTAAAAGAAGAAGTTGAGTGTCTACTTAGAGAATCTGGCGACTTTAGACCCAGGACTTTCTAATTGTTAACACTTTGATATCCATATTAATATGTTATTGTAAGAAGTACATTTCAATTATGATTATATCTGATACACATGGTCCCACATCCTGATTTCCTGGAGATCCGTGTGTCCAATGTTCGCCAAAGTATACTTTCTGTTGAACCTCCTGACCGGTAATACTTTGGTATCTCTGTTTTTCACGTGTTTCAAACAGAGGCATAGGCGTCGGAACCGGGGGGGGGGTGGGGCTAGGGGGGGCTTACCCCCCCCCACTTTTTTTTGCAAAGATAGACATAGGTGTTGAAAATTGGGGCTTAGCCCCCCCGACGTTTCTGGCGTGTGTGTGTTTTTTAAATTGGTTTAGCCCCCCACTTTCAATTTGCTTCCGACGCCTATGAGAGGTATGGAAATCTCTAAAGTGATGATAGGTCGTGAAGTTATTTAATAACCGTTCATTCCAAACGACACACGGTACATGTATATACTTTAAGTTGAAATATACAAAATGTATCTAGAACTATTCTGAAGTGATATGGCCCACGGCTTTGTCTCGGTCAATATCATGCTTATTTGGACTGATAAATCCTTATGTCACCCTCAACCAAAGTCAATAACTGCATAACACCAATGCCACTTTTAAAGATTTCACTTTCTTCACTGTCCAGAAAATTCTCCACCGCATATATGACGTCATCGTCTGTCTGAAAATAGGTACTGGAAATGGTCTTTCTCAATTTTGGTAATAGATGGAAGTCTAATTGATTGAGATCAGGTGAGTTACGGGGCTGTTGAATCAATTAAAAGTCACAATCATTATTTGCAGTCATTGCAATGACAGACTTGTGAACAATGGCACTGTCCTTGTGAAACAAGACACCTTTACTGAGCTTTTCACGGCGCTTGGTCTTATTTTTTTCTGTTAACTGCTTAAGTAGTAATGCATAATATGTCACCCATAACAATATCGTGGATATTAGATACAGGAGTTGCCACAGTGACAGACCTTCAAGGACGGGAGTCATCCTGAAGGCTCTGTCTGCCACGCTGACAATCTGCCACGAACCTTTTTTACGGTAGCATATGAAGGGACATCCTCTCATAGTGTTGTTACAATGTCAGCATGAATAGCCTTAGGTGATAGAACTTTTTGATTAAATATTGAATAACTACCTTTTCGGCAATTTTGTCCATATTGATAAAGTGACTTGACACGTTTACTTTAGAGTGTTGCCTCTTTGACGAAAATGACCAAATGAATGACACCGTTTGTTGGTTACACAGCCTTAAAGAATCGGAGAACAGTTGGGCTGAATATTGGAAACCCTGCTTACCTATTTGAATACAAAGCTCCAAACTTATCAATCAGTGTATATCAAAATAAATTTCCTCAAGCGCCTTCATGTTTGTAATAATCTTTAGTAAGATGTTTCCATTGTACTGTACCATTGGCGTCTTTAAACGTCAAATATGACGTAACAACAGCGTAGACGCTGCACTATTTTTTTTTTAGGAAAAACACAAACTTAACGTATGTTGGTTACAATGTAATTAAAAGTGGTATCATTCAAAAGTTAAGTATCTCCACATTACTCAAACCACTCATTATCTTGCTTCATATAAACAGAGCACTCAACCTGCAAGTGAAATATTCTAGATTCAACATCTAAATCGAAGTTATGCTTATAAATATTATAAAAATAATACATGTACCAAAGTTATAATGCTCAAGACCATCGTTTCTGTCAAATAGACTATGCCGATAACTGTGAGAGTGGCGATATAATTGGGGAAAGCGTTCTTGTACATTAAGTTTCAAAGTTTTAATAAATCATTTTGTTCTCAAATATATTAGCTTTGAGGTAATATTTACCAGCTGAGTAGTAATAGGCAGCTCCATGGCGGGCATTTGAATTTTCGCCGCTAGGGGGCGCCACCAATGGCGCTGTTTGATGACGTCATCAGAATGCTGGCTTCTGATTGGTCAATTCAAATGCCCGCCATGGAGCCGCCTGTGACGTCATAAGCGGAAGTGCGTCATACCGGAAGTGAGGTCATACCGGAAGTGCGTCATACCGGAAGTGAGGTCATGTTGTCATGGCAATAAGGAGAAAGAGCCAATCGTTGAGCTTGGAGGCGTGTTTATGAGCGGAAGTGGAAGGTTGTGGGGCGGCCATCTTGGCTAAGGAGCCAATGAGAGCCTTCGTTACAAGAGGTTGGGGTCACGAGAAGTCACGAGAGGTCACGTGAGTTCGCGAGAAGTCAACGGTAAGAGAGAGAAGTTGGGTTTTTCCAGTTTTGAGCTGAGAGTGAATCTATTTTTAGAACCGAAACTTTGGGTTTTTCCAGTTTTGAGCTGAGAGTGAATCCATGTTTAGAACCGAAACTTTGGGTTTTTCCAGGTTTGTGAAACCAGTAGTTGGTGGCGCCACCGTCGGTGAAACTAGTAGTTGGTGGCGCCACCGTCGTTGAGAGTTGTGTATCATCAAGTGCGCAAGCGCGAGAAGCGGTAGGTCGAGCTCGACTCAAGCTTGTACTAAGACTTGTAGAGTATGTACAAAGGGCGATTACTCTGTATAGACTCTATAGGTGAAACAAAGGGAGATTACTCTGTATAGACTGTAGAGATGGGGCAAAGGGAGATCACTCTGTATAGACTGTATACATGAAACAAAGGGCGATTACTCTGTATAGACTATAGGGTGGAACAAAAAGGGGTGATGACTCTTTATGGGCTGTAGGCATTAAACCAGAGGGTGGGTGGGTAGCGAAACAGGAAGGTTAGGAAGGGTAGACATCTTGGGTATGGAATCATGGGATATCTAGTTTTTCAGGGACTGACTAATCTCACGACAGGAGTGAGAACCATAGAACATGAAAGTGTGTAACGTACTCAAAGTTTGTCAAAATGATCAAGTGTGTGTGCGTGTTGTTCTCAAAGTTTGTCAAAGTGATCAAGTGTTTGTGTCGTTCTCAAAGTTTGTCAAAGTGATCAAGTGTGTACCGTTCTCATGTTTCAAAGTTTGCAACGTGTGCAACGTTCTTAGTTATGAAGTCTCAATGTGACACAAGTGACAAAGTGACACAAGTAGCACAAGTGACAAAGTGACACAAGTGACAAAGTTGCGAAGTATGAAGTTGTTCACTTACATCGTTTCAACAAGTATCAAAGTTCAGATAGTGAAAATAGTATCTGTATTATTTTATATTATTTCTTGTACTACTGTATATAAAATAAAAAATTAAACACTCACCCAGAGAGAGAGTTTTTCTGACGATGTTGACTCTTCGAGCTTCGGCTGCCAAATGAGCTCTCAGAGGTCTAACTGAACTTATTCTCAAGTTTTTAATGTTACTATTTTTAGAATTGCCTCGTTTTGAATGTCTATCTCATAAAATTTGATGAATCAAGTAAGAAGAAATAGTGAATGTTCACATTTACTTACTATGGATGAGACTTACCACTACAGTATAACACAACACATACAAAAAAAAACTGCATACTTTCAGTTAAGGTTTCTTTTCGAATAAGATGAATGGCCCTTAAAAGGGCCGTTGGTTTTTGGGTGGTAAGTCTAATCCATAGTAAGTAAATGTGAACATTCACTATTTCTTCTTACTTGATTCATCAAATTTTATGAGATAGACATTCAAAACGAGGCAATTCTAAAAATAGTAACATTAAAAACTTGAGAATAAGTTCAGTTAGACCTCTGAGAGCTCATTTGGCAGCCGAAGCGCGAAGAGTCAACATCGTCAGAAAAACTCTCTCTGGGTGAGTGTTTAATTTTTTATTTTATATACAGTAGTACAAGAAATAATATAAAATAATACAGATACTATTTTCACTATCTGAACTTTGATACTTGTTGAAACGATGTAAGTGAACAACTTCATACTTCGCAACTTTGTCACTTGTGTCACTTTGTCACTTGTGCTACTTGTGTCACTTTGTCACTTGTGTCACATTGAGACTTCATAACTAAGAACGTTGCACACGTTGCAAACTTTGAAACATGAGAACGGTACACACTTGATCACTTTGACAAACTTTGAGAACGACACAAACACTTGATCACTTTGACAAACTTTGAGAACAACACGCACACACACTTGATCATTTTGACAAACTTTGAGTACGTTACACACTTTCATGTTCTATGGTTCTCACTCCTGTCGTGAGATTAGTCAGTCCCTGAAAAACTAGATATCCCATGATTCCATACCCAAGATGTCTACCCTTCCTAACCTTCCTGTTTCGCTACCCACCCACCCTCTGGTTTAATGCCTACAGCCCATAAAGAGTCATCACCCCTTTTGTTCCACCCTATAGTCTATACAGAGTAATCGCCCTTTGTTTCATGTATACAGTCTATACAGAGTGATCTCCCTTTGCCCCATCTCTACAGTCTATACAGAGTAATCTCCCTTTGTTTCACCTATAGAGTCTATACAGAGTAATCGCCCTTTGTACATACTCTACAAGTCTTAGTACAAGCTTGAGTCGAGCTCGACCTACCGCTTCTCGCGCTTGCGCACTTGATGATACACAACTCTCAACGACGGTGGCGCCACCAACTACTAGTTTCACCGACGGTGGCGCCACCAACTACTGGTTTCACAAACCTGGAAAAAACCCTAAGTTTCGGTTCTAAACATAGATTCACTCTCAACTCAAAACTGGAAAAACCCAAAGTTTCGGTTCTAAAAATAGATTCACTCTCAGCTCAAAACTGGAAAAACCCAACTTCTCTCTCTTACCGTTGACTTTTCGCGAACTCACGTGACCTCTCGTGACTTCTCGTGACCCCAACCTCTTGTAACGAAGGCTCTCATTGGCTCCTTAGCCAAGATGGCCGCCCCCACAACCTTCCACTTCCGCTCATAAACACGCCTCCAAGCTCAACGATTGGCTCTTTCTCCTTATTGCCATGACAACATGACCTCACTTCCGGTATGACGCACTTCCGGTATGACCTCACTTCCGGTATGACGCACTTCCGCTTATGACGTCACAGGCGGCTCCATGGCGGGCATTTGAATTGACCAATCAGAAGCTAGCATTCTGATGACGTCATCAAACAGCGCCACTGGTGGCGCCCCCTAGCGGCGAAAATTCAAATGCCCGCCATGGAGCTGCCTATTACTACTCAGCTGGCATCTGTTAACAACATTATGTTGATATCATTGACTAGTTTCGTTATGAGAATCCTTTATTTTTTAGTGAGCTTGAAACAAAGCAACTTATTCCAACCCAACAAACGCACTGTATATAAGTTCTCATAGTTATGTCAACGGAATTTTTCAAGGTTCATTTTACTTATATTTGAATAGCCATAAACGAAACTAAAGGGTAATAAATTATAAATAAATAAATAAATAAATAAATAAAGATACTTCATGAAGAAAATGGAACGTGATAAGATATTTGCTATTTCATAAACAGTTTGTAAGTGGGTTTTTATTATTTATTGTTTAGACTGACTTTTATGGAAACAAATCATTCACTTCTAAGTACCAATATAACTGAAAGATTCGCCGCCGTGGAGAATTTGATGCCGGTGACTGGTTGCGTTATGTGAATTCAATAGCACCTGTCACGTTCATGTCGATATTGAGCTTGGATTCTTGTTCATTTATCTTTAAACTCTCCGTTGCTTTGCCAACAATAGCATTTAATGTTCCCCTACAGACATATACTCTGTTTTAGATCTGTGTATTATTGTTTTGGAAGCAACTAGAAAGCAGACAGAAAGATCAATAATGAACTAAATAAACTCGTTGTCACGAAATTTGAAACGTGCATTATATAATACCAGATGACAAATTCAAATCAACAGCTTTCAAGATCTTCTTTGAAAACAACTAAAGTATAATATAACAAATACTACCAAATAGAAAATGAAAATATAAAATAAACGTACATTGATAATAACAGTCCAAGAAAAGTGAGCTAATTAGTAATAAAAAGGGAGTTTTGATAATTACTTTTAGACATTTTTCAGTCTACAATTGATTGGATATTCTTGACTATTACTGTAAAAGAATTGTACAGTAACATTTTTAGTGTGCTGTCATTACCAAGTAACATTTTTTTCTCCTATTGCGGGTAGACCTACTATTACTATGATTAATTTATCAATCTTGCATGTATGTAAATATTCAGTACCTGTGGATAGGGGTTCTTTATACCCAGGTGGTCGTTAAAGCAGACTTCACTGTAAATCTATATATAAATAAAAACTTTGACGCGTCACTGTACACATTAATGTCTACAGAAATTTACGTTTAATTGGTTTGTCATATTAATAATGATCTGTATCATATGATACCACTTCAAACATATATCTAGTACATTAAAAATATATTATAGATGCAGAATGTTTGAAAGGGGGCGTGTCAAAATACTTTATAGTCCTATGAGTATCGATGATGATGTTCATATTTCCCGCGATCTGTCACAACTCTTCTGACCATGGAGATGTAAACAGTCCAGTCGATGAACTTTGACCTTAAACATGGCAGATGAAAACGAAGAGGTGGAGGTGTTGGTAGGTTGTTTATTAGGCCTGATGCTAATTTATGTAATTCTGTTGACAATGTATATTTAATTATTTAAGTAATCATTAATTAACACGTCTATAGATACGTAAAAGACTGACAAATTAACTTGGGAAGTTCTAGACTGTATAAGGTTTGTTTACCCAACCAGACCGGTGTAAATAAATAAAATGTATTTGAAACGGGAAAGTTTACGGATGAGGAAGTGTTTTGTAGGACACGTCTTATCGTATCGTAATACAGGATTTAACCACAACTTGTTTACATTTACAAAGGTTGAAATTATGTAAATCGAACTGATTCAAATCTCACTTGAGGTTCAATATAAATTTACCTGCAATGCTTATGCAGTTATTGTCAACATTGCAGTAATGGGAATACGCGTATCATGTATGCCCTACAATGGGGTAGTCCTTCATGTATTAGGACGTTTTGTACCCAAGATGTTTCATACTCACTGAAAGACAAATCATACCCAGTGGATTTTGGTATGACATTTCTGGTTAAATTGCACCAAGTACTGTATATATTTACGTATGGTTTGTGCCAGGCATTTAATCTTAACCTGATGTATATTTGAGTTTGAGTTTAAACATGTTTAATCAGGGCCCGAAGTCACCAAATTTATTCAGTACTCAAGCTCAACTAACTTTTCACGATTTTTAAGTAAAAACATGCAAACTTCATTCTATAACTGGACATATGTGTATATTTATGGCATACAATTCTAAATAATGATATATTGATATGATTTTGTCTTGTTGGACAACTCGTACCCAAGTGTGTACATACATGTGATTCTTCTGGCGGGAGGAAAAATCTGATTTTTAGAGTCCTTTCTGCCCCTCCCACACGTTTCAGAATCTTCTGTCAATCGGAAATTTCAAGTACCAAAAAAATAATAATAATGTGACGAACATGTAAACTCCTCATAATTACTAATCAGCAAACATTTGGTTATCAATTGGTTGACTCTTTTACAGTTAAATAGCCTGCGGGCATGTTAATTATTGAGGGTGTTTATGATTATATGACATCATCCATTTCACTGATTGGCAGATTGGTGATAAGACTAAGTCTAAGAGTGTGTGTACATGTATATATCATGTGAAACACGCTTGGATCATTGATGATTAGAAGCATGATACCAGCCATCAAAAATAGTTATTACAACATCTTATGGTCTCAAAAGATAGTACCAGTAATGTACTTCAACAAAAGTACAATAATTACTTTTATTGGGAAGATATATAAAGGAAGCGAACAAAATATAATTGTAAAAAATCAAGGTAAAAAATGTTAATTTGAATAAGACATGCTTTTGCAGTAATTTCATATAACCGTTTATATCATAGAACAGGCAATTTTGGTTATTATTTCTTATAATTTGATATGATTTATCATTAACTTGTACCTATGTTTTTGTGAAAATGTGTAAGCCTCACTGTTGCATTTTTATTATTGTTTTCTATATCTATATAACATGTACCAATAGACCTATGGTCTAAGGATTGAAATAAAGGACAAATAAAGGACAAAGGACAAAAAAAGAAAATATATCATCATATTTATAATCAAACATGCAAGGCCCTCAAGGTCTAAATTGTCAGAAACCACATGTAATGGTGGACATACTTATGGAAGAGGTGTAAGAAATAGAATTGGACTGACTGATGGAAGAGGTATAAGAAATAGAATTGGACTTCACTGGTATTTAAATTATGGAAACTTTTTTTTTTTAATTATAAACAAAGTTGTTATCTTTTATTCAACTGGTACATGTATAAACTTGCAAAATTCATGCGATATATTAAAAAGGCATTCAATTAAATTAATAATTAAACAAGGAAAACAATCAGAAGTTATAACGTGCCAAAAAAAAAAAGATAAAAATCTCTAGTTTTAAGACCAAATCTCCAGCTAAAAAATTAAAATTCTCCAGTTGTGCCGTAACAGATGAACTTATTTTTATCACATGTATGTGTGTATGTATTTATTTATTATTTATCTTAAATCAGAAATATTTGATATATTTTGTTTTTAATTTGTAAATACTGGTGTCATACGATATTTTGAGCCCGCCATAAAATGACCTCGAGGTCAAGATAAAGTGACTCCTGGGGTCATTATATTGTGATCCCCCTTGCGATAAAATGCCTCCCCCCCCTGAAAATTTTGAAAATGTATATTAGCATGTTTCTTCATATAGAAACACAAAAAGTGATGACCTTGAATTGTTGATTATACATGTAAATGACGAAACATTCCAGTAGATATTTTTAGAAAAATTTTCATGGGGGGGGGGTCATTTAATCGCAGTGGCGATATTTTGAACCACGAACCTCCCCCCTTCCCCCATAGTATTGACATATTCACACTCAACAATTTTTCGGTTATATGATGGCGGCCAGTTTATAAAGGTGGAAGGGAGAACCCAGTTACAATGTAGGCCTACCTGGGAAGAGACCACAGGCCTTCGGCAAGTAAACTGGCAAACTTCCTTACAAAATCAGCATAATTAGGTTATAGCGGGGCTCAAATCTGGACAGAAGTGAGAGACTTCATGGTTCAAAGCTCGATGCTCTGACCACTCGGCCATGGAGGTCCCAGTTTTTAACAATATATACATTGAAGAACACAAGACATTGAGTTTATATTTCAGACAAACAATTTGACTTTGGTTTTAAACTTTGACTTTTTGTATGAATGCAGATTCACTGGTTGATAAATGTCAGGCTCAGTGATAAAGACATACATATAACATTCTAAAAAAGATGGGGTATTTTTTTTATAAACATTGTTGTCATTATTTTAGAGAAAAGAACTGAAATGGCTTCTGGAAGATCAAGTGCACTGTGTTTTAGAAGAGATTTCACAAACTTTATCTGTAAGTAAATATTGCAAATGAATTAATCTAATGTAGTTTAGCATTTGTTTATCTGAAATTGCAGCTCAAGTTGATAGAAAACAGCTAAAAAGACTTCTCTTCAAAATAACATACAGTAAAACCTGTACCGGTATATAGGGGCCACCCAATGGATCAGAAAATATTGGCTCTTCTGTGCAGGTGACACTTATACACAGGTTCAATTTAGTTGAAGTATGCAGTCAAGGGACTTGAAAAAACTGGCCCTTATAAACGGGTAATCCTTATATAGAAATGGCCGCTATAGCAGGTTTTACTGTATAATACTGTACATACTATCTTGCAATCTCTGTAATTTGATATGGCAACAGGGCTTTAACCAATCAGGTTTGTCCATTTGTCTAAGACAAGTTCATTTTAAATTTGGGGTCGGACAAGTTGATGTTACTTCTCACTTGTCAAAAAGGACAAGTGACATTGTTAAAGACAAAAATTAATTCAATAAAGATTATACTTTTTTTAAACACCAAATAATATCTTTAAATGTTACTCTTGATTTTTGGACAAGTCTTTTGCATTTGGGCAAGTGGATTTCAGTTTCAGGATTACATTTGTTATAGCTTTTCAGATAATTTACATGTACAGTCATCAATTTTGTTAACCTCCAGCCCTACACTGTATTCATATTTATTCTATCAATTAAGATTCAAATTTACTACATATATTTTTTGGTTTTGGATTGTAATTCATTTTTCTCATTTGTTAAGGAATGCAGCAGAAGGTTCCCACACAAGCCAGGATTTGGTATGTTTGTTGTTTACATTGTACAAGAGGAGAATACTGTAGTATTGCTGAATGCATGTCAAAATTCATGAAAGAAATTGATGAATGGCAAATTACTCAGTACTCCATCAGTTGTTTCCTCCTTATCTACATTTTTGTATTTTTACATGATATACATGTACTTTAGAATCAGAATATTTTGTGAGGTCAAAATTTCGTTGTTTTATTAAAAATAAAACACGACATTAAATTTGGTTGAAATAAAAATTTTGTTTGTGAAGGAACCTATCACTAT
Organism: Atrina japonica; assembly: GCA_030159075.1. Lineage (NCBI taxonomy): Eukaryota > Metazoa > Mollusca > Bivalvia > Pterioida > Pinnidae > Atrina > Atrina japonica. Next base: position 1,491,809 of record BROG01000065.1, on the reverse strand, counting down.
AACTATGTATGCCAGTAGTTGATGTAAAATTTTGACATGGTTTAAATTTCGTTAATTAAAGGAAAATTAAACGAAATTAAAATGACAATGAAATTTTCTGATTATAAAGTATATGTGGTAGTATTGCTTAGAGTGCTAATGTTTCAGGAACCATACTTTTAGGACATCGTGTGCCCTCTCAGGGTCTGTTGAAACCTACAGATGTGTGATTTGTATTTTGTGAGGGCATATTGTGCATTTTGTGTGAAAGTACAGTGTGTGAGAGCATAGTGTATGAGTATGTGGCAGTGTATATGATTGTGTGGAAGTGCATTGTATTTAGCTGCATTGCATGGGAGCACATTGTATGGGAGTGCATTGCATGGAAACACATTATGTGGGAATACTTTTTGTGCAAGCACAATGTGTGAGAGTGCATTGTATGAAACTGCATTGTATGGAAGCACATTGTGGGAGTGCATTGCATGAGAGCACATTGTACAGGAGTGTGTTGATTGGAGCACATTGAGCAGGAGTGCATTGTATGGTAGCCCATTATACAGGAGTGTATTGTATGGTAGCACATTGTGCAGGAGTGCATTGTATGGTAGCACATTGTACAGGAGTGTATTGTATGAGAACACATTGTATGCATGTGCATTATTTAAAGTGAAAAAACATTATTTGGGAATGCATTTAGTAGGAGAACAATGAGTGAGACTTAATTGTGTGGGAGCACTTATGTGGAAGTGCATTTTATAGGAATGTTTTGAGTGGGAGTAAAATGAGTGGGTGTACATTTTGCCTAAAATTTTAAACATTTGAAACTTATTCTAAAAAATTTTCTTGGTCAGTCATTTTCAAAATGGTAAATTGTGTATTTAATAATTCAAATGTGCATAATTTTATTGACTTTAAATTTTATTAATGTTTTTACAGATGAAAACAAGAATTTAGTAACACCTCAAAGGCTTTTACTGTCCTCTGTAGGGTAAGTAGGTTTACTGTCCTCTGTAGGGTAAGTAGGTTTACTGTCCTCTGTAGGGTAAGTAGGTTTACTGTCCTCTGTAGGGTAAGTAGGTTTACTGTCCTCTGTAGGGTAAGTAGGTTTACTGTCCTCTGTAGGGTAAGTAGGTTTACTGTCCTCTGTAGGGTAAGTAGGTTTACTGTCCTCTGTAGGGTGAGTAGGTTTAATGTCCTCTGTAGGGTGAGTAGGTTTAATGTTCTCTGTCTAGTCCGATAGCTAACTTTTGTGCCTGGACTGTCGGTGCTTATATTCATGTACTGAAGTTAAGCAACAGCAAGCACGGTCAGCATCCGCATGGGTGCAAGTTACAAATCACAAAATAACACGGGAGCCATTGTTCAGGTTACGTGGAGGTTATGGCAAATACAAATCACGTAACCTCCTTTATGTTCTCAGTGAATTTCATTTTTAAGTCTTCAATATTGCTATTGTAACCTGCAGATTATGGTCATTCCTTTTAGCATGACCTGTAAATGGGTTACAACAATTAAGCATTGATTCTATATTTTTTCCGTGTCACTAGGAAATAACCTGAATGAAGACTGTGCACACCATTCATTCAGGTCATTTCCTAGTGACATGGAAAAAATATAGAATCAATGCTTATAATTAAATTCCAATACCAAGTCGGTAATTTTTTTAAACATTCAGTGTCTATTTATTGATTTTCCAAAATAATATAAACAAACAAGGTAAACTGTCATGCTTTAATTGCGTCGTTATGACAACCGCGAACAACACTAGACTGTTATGTCATTTTTACGTCATCATCACGACGAATCTAGGAAGAGAAGTTGATGTGTGGCTGCTTTAGTTAAAATTACAATTATTGAAAGAGGAATTTGAAATAAATCCCATGGAGAGTGTATTAATGGTATTCAGTGATACTGGAATGTTGATATATCCATTGCTTTGGATCACCCTTTGCAGGACAAGTAGGCCTAACTGCAGTAGCGATACAGTAGGAAATAGGCCTGACTTTACTTGACTTTAAAACTGATGCTAATGCATTTGAACTTGGGCTGATTCAAAATTACCAGTTGAAATGGAAGACAGTGTGTTACTAATAGATTTTGTTGTTGTGTGGTGCATTCACAACTGTAACTTATGACCACTTTCACTACGATGACCTGTTTTTATCTTGCATTACAAGTCGGCCATTTGTGTATTGCAGATGGCCGACATGTAAACAAAAAGTAGTGCCATCCGGGGTGTGGCTTAATTACCATTCACGTCATTGATGTATGACTCGAATGTTTTTTGGATTGTTAACCAATGAAGTCTCTAGAAATTTATTAATTTTTATTATTTTCTGTCATTTTTTGTCCTGCTATAATTGCCATGAATCAATGCATTGGTAGTTATGATGGAATCATCAAATAATTACTGAAAACAGAAATTTACATGAAAATAAAACTTTGATCTGACTGTCTGACCATCTGTACATGAGGACTTATAATTATATCAGTATTTTATATGTTGGGATATTGAAATTCTTGATGTGATGATATTTCATTTCATTACAGGGGAGGCAATGGTAATGTCAAATGTGTGGTGACAATGTTTGGAGATAGGATATGTGATGCTGTAAGTTGATATCTCATTTCTATAATACCTTTTCTCGTAATTTTCTATCGGTCTTACTCCAGGATAATGGACTTAGGATATTGAAGCAGTCTGGTCTCTGAAGCTATAAACTGTCATGAAAAACCAGACCTTTGGGTCAGTTTTGCATCTAATTTCTTATATTTTCTGTCTTTTAATTTTCAAAATTGTATATCTTAAAAGATCGAAATATGCTTTAAGTTTACTTTTTCTTTAACTATGAAATTAGGTATTGCCCACAAATTTTAAGGCATGTTTGCAGTAGCTTAGATGGTTAGGGCATTTGGTTTGGAAACAGAAGGCTACAGGTTCAATTCCCAGTGCAGCCTTTTGTCTATGATTTATCAAAAAAGTAGTTACGGTTCCTTCACCATGTGTTTGGCATAAGAAATGAAAGTCAGGGTCCCTTCAGCCTGGCATAAGAATTGAGCCACAGTTCCATCGTCAAGGGTTCATCATAAGATGTGAAAATCACAAATCTTTTGTATGAGACTTAAAACCAAGGTCCCATATCAAAGTTGGCATGGCATGTTAAAGAATCCTTATTGTATTGGCTTCAGTCCATAGCACAGAACAAAATTTGTAGCACTTCATGCAGAGCTGGTGACATTTATATGTATATTTCATATATATACACATGATATATATATAATATATGTATGTAAAAGAATCTTGATTGGCTGTAAAACAACAATAAAATAAGAACAAAAATCTTATTAGTTTTCTAGCAATACAATCATATTTATTTGTACATGGTTAAGTATCCCAGTTAATTCATGTTATTTTGATAGAATACTTTGTTATCGGGTTACTGTAATTAAAACTTGATTAAAAATGTTTAATAAATAATAATATCCATATTTTGTTTTTTTCAAAGGATATAAGCTTTAAACACAAACTTGCTAAAGATAACCACCATCTGTTTAAAACTGCCATAGGCTCAGACACAAGTTGGAGGCTACAGCAGGTTAGTTTACTTTTGTTGCTGTCTGTATGGGGATTTCATTAAACTGTCATAATTCCATAAAATACTTGATGTACAGGTCTGTACGCTGCTATTGTCCGATTCATATAACTTGGCGGGGCAGACTGTTTGTTTGATTATCATACGGTTGATTCTACTCATTGTTCGGTTAAGGCAGGCTTCATGGGAAAAACGTTTTTATTACTTGAATAACCGTTCGCACCATGACAAGAAGGAATGATTACTATTACTAGTGTTATCAAAATGTGCTATTTAATTTCTAAATTTGTCAAGGTCAAGGTCAAGGGTTCACGAGACTCCACCCCTCCAGGTTAGATGGATTTTACTATAAAGCAGAATTTAAAAAATAGAAGGGGGTACAGGGCTCAACATTAACTTAAAAAAGAACTAGACCAGTCGGACCAGTACCAGAAAATTTTACTAGACCTGACCTCAACATCACTAGACCTGACCTCGGTTACATTAGATCAATCGATATCTCTCTTCCAGAGTAATTAGGGTATGCTACATCTAGAGATTTTAATGAAAACACTACATTTTAATTTTTAATAAGTGGTAAAATATAGCTCACTTATTAATTTCATAAATTGTACAACAAACTCGATGACAGGCAGAGGACTTGTGTATATCTATGTCTCATTTTTTAGCTATTGCTGTACCATTAAATGCTATTTACTGCTTTAACTGATTTTTTAAACAACATTAAAAAACAAATAAGAACAGAAAGAAATTAATGAATTATTTCATGATTGAAATAATTCCATATAATCTCTAGAGTACTCAAGCCTACTAACTCTAATAAATAGGACTGGAATACAAGTATATTTTGTTACAGTATAAAACATACATGTCATTTCTGAGTGGTTCAAGTAAATTATCCAATTTGTACCCTGTATTCATGCTGATTGTTCCACTGATTTATAATTTTATCAAGAACAAAATGAATAGACAGTTTGCTTAAATGCTTTGACAATCTATTTATAGAAGTCAAGAAGCAAGTATGTATGTAAGTTTCAAAAAGGCCTAATTATTGAAAATAAATTCTGATTTCTGTTCTGCCCTTTGATTTCCTTGATACACCCTCATCTCTAATTATGCCTCCATTGCTATAAAGAAGCCGTCGTCAGTCACTCAGTGTAGTCAGATATTGATAGTTATCGTAAGTTGTTCCGCTTTATTAGAGATATCGTGACTAAAATCAAACAAAACTATCAAAAAAGAAACGTACCATTCTATATGCCCGGTTAAATTAAAATATACCTAGGCTAGGCTAGTGAAGCTGCACGTACTTGTGATTTTATGATCGAAGCTTTCAGTTTCACTTTCAATCTGAATTTTTGCGGGTCCATAGAATTACCGAAAAGACGCCAATTACCGGAATGACGGGACATGTAACTGGATTGAAGCTCCTTTTCATCGTAATGATAATTTTTAGGAATAATTTACTTTTAAATGTTAATAATATAGGTTTTTCATTAAATTAAAAGATATTTTGTCGGTATTGTCCTCGTATTTACCGATCTAGCTTTTCATATTTAAGCCGTATCAGTACTAGTGTGATATTAAACCCGACGTAACTACTCGAACAATTTTGTAGCAAAATTCCTTGAACACTGTTTCCCTTCTCACATTAAAATAGTTTTATTCTTCTTAGTTGTATATAAATAATCTAAAAATGACGAAAACATAATCTTATGTGTCATTCCCAGTGGCTTTAAGCGTCTTCCTGGTAATATTACCATTTTCCCCGGTTATTTTATATACCAATCTCTCACCAGAGGGCGTAGAGGCGACAAAATTGAGAAATGAAAGTAAGTCTATACCGGCACGTAATATCAGCGACATATCTATTATCACAATCACCGGTGATGTAAATAATTGTCCCACTGTCCGTAAATAAATCACAAAAAGAAGAAAATGGTTTTTCACAACATTTTTTTTTAAATCATAGATCTTCATTCTATTTGAAGTGATATTTTTCCCGACCAGTGGGCTACTTTGACACAAATTTACTAGACCGGACCAATCTTTTACTAGTCAGGGTCGGTCGGACGTGCCTTAGTGTTGTAATAGAAATTAATATACATGATAATTATTCAGACGTATCAAAATGTTATTGAAAAAGCTGCTGCTGGTCAGGGACCAGTAACCGTCTAGGACCAGTAGCCAGCTATTGGATGATTTCAGCAATATAGAACACAATTTTCTGAGATAGAGAGAGAGAGAGAGAGACAGAGAGAGAGAGAGTAATTTTAAGGTCATTGAAGTTACCAGTAACAGGTTTTTATTTTGTATTGACATTTTTGTACTCTGATTTAAAGGTACAGGATGCTGGTAATTTTTTATACAACGCTGTTGGACTCCTGGAAAAACAAAGCAGTAACCATGTTTTTAGTTCAGCCAAAGAAGTTATATTTGTAAGTAGGAATGTTTAAATTCATGGGTTGATTTTGTTTGTTTGACTGTTGTTTTACGCCGCCCATAACAATATTTCACTCATACGATGGCAGCCAGTTTTTACTGGTGGAGGAAAAAGCCTGATTACAGTGGACCCAGGAAGTGACCACTGGTCTTCGTCAAGAAAACTGCTAAACTTTCTCACAAAATCAGCTTATGTTCCAGTGGGAAAAATAACACACTTTGACCTGAGGTGAGAGACTTCATGGTTTGAGGTGCAACATTCTAACCACTGGGCCTTAAAGTTGAATGAAAAACATTGTGAAGATTTTTGGTGCAATCATTTTGATGCACATTTATGAAGTTTGTCAAATTAATTTCATTGACATGTTACCTTCGTTTTGACTCACTTTTTACATGTTTTATGATAATCACATTCTGATATCATTGTATATAATGAATTTTGCCAAGGGAGACAATCACAGCTTCCACAGTGAAGTGAATAATGGATATTTAACCCTCTTGAATTAAGAAATTTGTATGGTGGTCTTGTATATATAACTCTCTGATATTAAGCAATGGGGTGGTCGTCTTGTATCTTCAATTCTCTGATATTAATAAACATGGATGATGGACTGGTATATTTTATCCTCTAGTATTAGGAAACATGGATGTTGGACTTGTGTGTTTAACCCTGTGGTATTAAGAAAAATGGATGTTGGACTTGTTTATTTAGACCTCTGGTAGTAAAGCAATATGAGCTGTTGTTGATGACATTTTTTTCAAAATTATCAAAACAACTCTAAACCATTTTAACACAATAAAAAAAGCCCTGAACACCAATTTACCAACATCTATCATAATTTAAACCCGTAACATATATGTAGTTTTTCAGGCATGACATAAATACTGTATTGCAATACTGTACCATATTTCTCTGACATAATTGTAATATTTAAAGTGATCTGTAGGTGAAACACTCAGCAGACTTTTGCAATGCATGTTCAAATATTTGTTGAAGCTGAGGCAATGTCAGTATAAATGTGGTCATAATTATTCACATAAATATGAAATAAATACATGTACAAACTCTTATATTTTACTCCATCTTCGAATTGCACATTCTTCCTTAACACTCACTTATCTTCATAAAAAATACCAAAAATTAATTTTTGTATGGTGGATTCAAACTCGGTAACTAGGGGTTATGTTTTGCATGTTTATTTTAATACCTGTATAACAGGTATTTTCTGTGGTTCTCCAATTTTCCTGATATTTTGCAATAGTATTGAAATCACAAGAATTGAAAATGCAAAATATAAAATAATTAAAAAATATTGGATCCACCAAAATCATGACCCATTTTATTTACGTTTATATATGTACATAAACTTGGTACCTTCCATCTTTTGTTCTTGATATTTTCTCACAGGAAGGAATTCTGGTCATCAGTTTTCATGTGTTAGTGTAATAGACGTGTCCATCTTATGATTTAAAAAAAAAAATTGATGGGTCTGATGGTCATTTACCAAATCCTAACAGTATCAGTAAATCGCAAAATAAAAAATACGACCTTTGAGTACGGAAATTAGGAAAACTTTGTCCTGCAGAAATAACCGGTAAATCTGTTAAACACATGCATTTGTTCTTTTAACCACAAGGTGATATCTTTCTTATGTATCCGAGATAAATATTACATGTACATAAAGTCTGCATGTAAAATTTATATTGACGACAACTTATATTGCTTTAAACAATACAAATGAAAAAAATTCAACTTATTGAGATGAATTTCTGTTTTAGTTGTTAGATAATACTATAGAGAATCTTAGTCAAGGAAGATCTTGCCTAGCATTTCCAAAGAGAAAATCTATAGAAGAACTGGTTAATACCAGGAATATGGTAAGTACACCATTTGACCTTGAACATAACCTTAGTAAATTAACTATTTTTGCCTAGCAATACTAAACAATAATTACAATTTCTGTATTGTAAAAGAAATGGCAGTGCTTAAATCAAATCCTGAAGAACAATGTGCAGGCCACATTTTCTGTAAATTTATGTATTTCAAAACATGTGTACATGTAGATTTTCAAAACAGTTCAAGTTAATACTGGATATTTCTTTTCAAATTTTCAATAATTTCCACCAAAGACCATTGTTGATAAACAAAAGACTTTATTTTAGAACACAACTACTTGTGGCAACTAAGTGTGTAACAGTGCATTGAAATAGTGTACTTTCTCCAATGGCACTACTACAAAAAAAAGAATTGGCAATGCAATAAATATTCCATCATCATAAAATTATTGTCCAGAAACGCTATACTCTTTCCTACTTGGGGTTTCATACACTGTTTACTTGCATTGGCTGAGGCTTCATGAATAATAAAAATATGCACTAGTGATTTTGGCCGCATGAAACCACGGGTAGGAAAGAGCATAGCAATTCCAGACAGTGGTTTTACAATGATGTAAATATTCATGAATCACACATTGTGAGCTAAATATGTAAATCAAAAAAATGTATCTGAATTTTAAATTAATGTTACATACAAATCCCTTACATGATTAAACTTACAGGTCTATCAAGGTAAAGTGACACATCCGGGTTCTGTCAAAAATCAAAACAATATGGTCTATTTTCCAAAAATAGGAATGTACATGTAATACATGACTATTTGTATTTCTGTAGCTGTGATATTTTTGTGCCAAAAACAAGTGTAGTCACCCCTGTCATGATTCATTTTAGACTTCTTGTGTTTGTAAACATGTGCCAATTTACCTTGGTAGACCAGTACCTATTGAAAGTTTAGTTTTCATGTAACCTGAAATGTTGAACAGAATGACCTATATTTTGTCTTTCAGAGGTAGACAGGTATGCGCTTTCTGATGTCACTTATAAAATGTTTCAAAATTTTCAAAAATCTTATCTCCAGTTTATTTTATATCACATTCAGTAATATAACCATGTCATATAAATACATGTAGTCTAATATAGTAAAATCTGTCTTGAGAGACCACTGACATGAAAGATCACCACCCTCTGAAATCCACATGGATAAAGGGGCATTAGCTTTGTTTACCAAAATAAATTATTTTTACTATTTATACCTCATGCACAATACCAAACAAGAGCTATATTCCTATATATTTGGTGAAAATAAGGTCAGGTCCAGTGTGGTATTCATATACATTCAAATAGTAAGGTTGAGTTAATCAATTGCAATTGAAAAAGTGCCAAACCTGGGTTTCTCAGGCAATTTTCACAAACTTTATAGGACTTTAAGAATGTTTAAAGAATGTGTGTACACATGTATCCCTTTTTTTATCATGTTGATGTTGTATATCAATGTACGTAGTTAAACAAGAAAACAAATTTGAAAAAAAAACCCACAGCTAATGCCCCATTAAATGATCCTTTATCTAAACCCTCTTCTGAGAGACCACCTGTCGTATAAGACCACATTACAGTGGCAGAAGGGGATAATCCCTCAAGACAGGTTCACTGTAAGTATAGTTCTAATTCTTTTTTTTCAGCAAACTTTAAACCCACAAGTGCCAAATGATGTTGCCATGAGCTTCTACATCCATGCATCAAAGCTAGTGTTGTCTGTGTATCACTTAAATCATAGCAATGCCAATCAAAAACTGGAGATCACAGCCAGATATCAGGTAAAACTAACTACAGTACCGGTCAAAAGTTGGTACCTAAACAATAATTGTTAATACACTGGAACTTGTCTTTGTATAATTTGAAAACTCTGTAATATGACCATAACTGTCTTTTGGATCAATGTTGAGGTGAGGTAAGATTTTTTACTCTTTGTTTGTGTGAAGTGAGATTTGTAATCTTTGATTACTCTATGTTGATGTGGGATGAGCTTTGTAAACTCGAATTACTGTATGTTTGTGCGAGGTGAACTTTGTGATCTTTGATTACTCTGTGGTTAGGATTTGTAATCTTTGATTACTCTTTGTTTGTGTGAGGTGAGGTTTGTAATCTTTGATTACTTTATGTTGGTGAGAGTTGAGATTTGCAATCTTTGATTACTCTGTAGGTACATGTATGAGGTGAGATTTGTAATCTTTGATTACTCTATGTTTGTGTGTGAAGTGAAATTTGTAATCTTTGATTACTTTGTGTGTGTGTGTGTGTGTGAAGTGAGATTTGTAATCTTTGACTACTTTGTTTGATGTGATGTGAGATTAGTAATGTTTTTGTAACTCTATGATGTGAGATTTTGTCATCTTTGATTACTCTATATTTGTGTATGGTGAGATTTGTAATCTTTGATTTCTCTGTTTTTTATTTTAGGTTGAGTGTACGGTTCAGTGGTTGAATGAAGCTGTAACGTTATTTACTTTAGCCTTGCAACAATGTCAGCAACTAAAAGATAAGGTATATTAAACCTTTAATGGTCTTTATCTATCACTCTGTCTATTTCTCTGTCTTTCTATCTGTCTATCTACCTTTCAAATTAAATCTAACCTATTTGTGACCCAGCATGAGAAAATGGACATTAAAGTCAAAATTTCTAAAATTCATTTTTTTTCTTGAAAAATTCCCTTTTCAGCACTCATATTTGTTTAGTCAGGTACAGGAGGATGCTGAAATTAACCAAATTTTCAGGCCCTTTTTATATAAGTTATATGTACATTTCTAAGTAAAGAACAAATGTCAGAAGATTTCAATGTTTGTCCCATGTTGAAGACATTGAGAATTTTATATAATTACAACTTTAGTAATTTCCTTATGATTGCAGGTTAATAAAAATGTATATTAGGGTTCATATGTGTATATGTCAGTCAGTAATTATCATTTCAACTAAGTAAGATTCTGTTTTTTCTCGTCTCTACACAGATTACCTTACTGCAGCAGTATGAGGAAGAATCTTGACGAAATTAAACTCCATAGTTATCTCCCTTTAATGAACCCATCAGACAAGAATCAGCTCTTTGATCATCATATGTCTCATTATTTACAGTGACTGTGACTGTAATTTGCAGTAGGGGTCCATCCGCATCACTATCTGTTAACCAGACTACATAACTGTATAAGGTGGTATACAAATGTTTACCTGTGGTACGGGTTTATCCACATCACTATCTGTTAACCAGACAACATAACTGCATATGATGGTATACAAATATTTACCTGTGGTAAGGGTCCATGTCACCTGTCCTCTGATACAATGGATTCTTGCCCATATAAATTTACACATATGGAACATCATAAAGCAAAGTTCTAAGTGGCATAAATTTTAATTATACTGTTAAGTGTTAACCAATACCTGCTGATGGACTTCACAGGGTGTGTGTGCTTTGTGTTCTCAAGAACATGGTGTAAGTTAGCAGTTCCGTGACATCGAATTTTGAATGCCAGTCTGTCATTTTTTTTTTTTGTACCTGAAAAGTGCCATTCTTATTTATAGCGTATTTATCTGTAATCACTTCACACACCGAAATATGCACAGATATAAGGCCTTTTTTTTAACTCAAATTTGTTGAAGGTTATAAACAACCTGAAATACGCTTTACCCATAAACCATAAACATATTGAAGAGGAAAAAAATGCAATGGTTGAAAACGGTGTTTGTGTTTTAATATGCTAAAGAATACACCTTTTAACTTCCTTAACCGTGCTTTTGATCACAGCTATATATATATATATATATATATATAAATAAAATCTTGTTGTTTTTATTAGGAATGCAGTTAAAAAAAAAACGGGACAATTGGTGACACAAAATTGTCAATCAGAAATTACTCAAAATTCTATATATAGTATCATTTTGTTTTCTTTATATAAAAATAAACTGATGTCAAATCCACATTAAGAAAAAGCATAATTGATGAAGAACTATGATAACAGTTTGTGCAAAGGTTTTGTAAACAATATGTTCAAATCTAGTATTATAGCTTTAAACTGGGGCCCATTTTACAAAAGGTCATAAGTCACAAACTTGGTCCTAGGACCACACGTAGGACTTGCGACCGTTTTACAAAGAGTTAGGACCTGTGACTTAAGACCAAATCAGGTCACATTTTTATGACTTCCCAGAGGTGTAGACACTACGTTATTGCTGTGAGCCCCATAATTTATCTTTGTAATTGTAGCAGATGAAAGTGTCAATAATCTGTCAATATTTTATTTGAAAATATGCAAATACATGTATGACCTTAGACTTGAGCTAGGGTAGCATTGATAAAAGGGTCATAAAGTTTGTCTTAAAATCAAATAACTTAAAACTTAGGACTTACGACTGACTTAGAATTTATGACTTATGATTAAACAGGCCCTTGATCATCTAAATGTATCCATATTTACATAAATCTGATAGATTTAGAGCCCCATGACTGCCCATTGGCGTATTTAGGGGTCCCCACTACACAAACTAAGCAACATGCAGAGTTTTACATGTAATTTATCAGAACGTTTTATTTTTATGTACACTATCAGGTAAAACAAAATTGATGCCCTAACTGAGGTTAGTAGGCAGTCATGGGCTTGAAGACAAATCTACTTTCAGTCATAGCAAAACATCATACGAAGAATAAGCCCTCTTAACCTTAGATTATACGTAACGAGCTGTACCAGCTAATCTTCTAGAGGCCTAAAATCATATTAAGGACATACAGTAGAATCTTGTTATCTCAATATTCAAGGGACCACTCTTATCACTTTGAAATATCCAGAATTCATTATAACCAAAATTTTAATTGACAAATTTTTCTATCCATAAAAAATCATGACCGATCGTTCAACTTTGACCTAACCAGAATTTTGACCCATTTGATTTCGATATAATGGGATTCCAGTGTATTTATATGTTCGTGTAAATTTGTAATTCAAAATTTGAAAAACATTAATTTACTGATTTTTTTGTTTGGTAAATACACATGTTATATCAAACACTGTGTTGAATTTTGGTCTAGGTCTGATAATACTTTGTAGTTTAAAAGGACGTTTGGACTAAACTGTCTAATTGTTGTACAAATGATGTTTTGGGAATTAAAAGGTAAGCATCTGAAAGGTGAACAGTGATTGGTCATGTGTGAATATTTAAATTTTTAATGTCCATAATATTTATTCAAGATTGTTTATCAAATGTATTACTGTTTTTGAATCTACAACATGTAACATTGAAAATGTGTGTACCGTACCTACACTAAACTGTGTGTGTTCGTGTGTCGGTGTGTGTCGGTGTGTGTCTGTCTGTCTGTGTGTTTGGGTGTGTGTGTCTGTGTATATACATGTATGTATGTGATTGTTTGTGTGGTAGTCAGCAAGTCTGTATGTGGTAGCTCGTGTGTGTGTGTGTGTGTGTGTGTGTGTGTGTGTGTGTGTGGTAGTCAGTATGTATATATACACAAATGTTCATGGATACATACATTTCTAATTGTGACCGATGTTTTCATTGTTTTTATGTTTTCCAGCTACATGTTCATCTAACCTCCAAGTTTTTTTTCAACTTCAATACAACTTTTGTCAAATATTGTGATAAATGAACATATCATATTCCATGTACTTACATCATATCCTAATGTATGTATCCTTCAAATTGTAACCATCTCTCTTTACTAATAATCATCTTCTGGTTTAGATATTATATAGAGATGTCAGGTCTCTAGTCAAACATACACTAAACTAAATCGTAAACTACCAATGCATGTCATGTCATTTGAAATCATAATTTAGTAAAGTCTGAACTCATCACCCCTTGTGGTCACACTTAGACTCACCTGGATCAATAGATAGTATGGTCTTCTGTCAATTCAGGAGTGAACAAGTCAATATTGCATGTAAAATTATTGTAAAATTTGGATTCTTAATTATGCACCCCTGAATTCTGACAGTGGACTTTACCATTCATTGAAATGGGTGAGTCTAAATATGGCTACAGGGGTCAATGAGTCAAATGACCAAGATATGATATTTCATTTTAAGCCATACTTTCTTTTCTGAAATTTTAACCACTTGGTATGGCATTTTAATAAGACATAGGATAATCTTAAACATGTTAAATATGATCATCATTGCACAATATATGTCAGAGTTATGGCCCTTTGATTTATGTACCTCATCAACCTCTGAAAAACAATAGACTATTCTGTAAATCAGTGACTTTGACCCATCCAAATTTGTCTTTAGGGGTGAATGGGTTCAGAATAGCTTAGATCTTGGAATCTTAGTAGTCTTCAAACATATCTAGGTTTTTAATCAAGATATATTGGTGGTTACATTTTACAAATAGCCAACTACTTGTTATAAGTACTTATGCACTTAATATGAAATATCTCGAGTTATTTATGCCCATTCAGCACTTATAAATTTTGTTGAAATTCTGTTTCTGATCACAGAATATGTTAATGTCTTTGTATATTATTTATGTTCATTTTTATTCATGTGTGTGTTTTAGGTGTGTGTGTGTATGTATGTGAGTGTGTGTGTGTTTGTGTGTATGTATGTGAGTGTGTGTGTGTATGTCTGTGAGTGTGTGTATGTGAGTAGTAGGTGTCATATCTGTAGATATCTTAACCTGAATGAATAACTAACTGGGTGTGTTCACATGGTTTTCTTTATATGTAATATGATCAAGGTCGCTATATGTTATGACAATGCCTTATTATTTGCTATATGTACAAATACCTATATACTTATTCATTATAACACAGAGGTTTCGAGGTCAAATCCAGGTCAAAACTATCACTTCTTTAACACGGTATTGTCTGATTCACATACATGTACCTTGGCAAGGTGGAGTAACCTTTTGGCTATCAAAGAGATGACTGTAGCATTCTACTAACATATCAGTTATGAAAGGCTCCACAGGAAATGCATTTTATTCCCCTCACTGGATACCCAAGCATATGGTGACAAATAAGAATTATAACACTTGACAATTTTAATGTAACTGGTTCAGGTTTGAAAGGGTTCACAAGACTCCAATCTCCTCAGGTTATATGAATTGCTTTATAGTAACTTTTCCTTTGCCAAGTGCTCAGCAAGGTCACTCATTCATCCCTAAAGACACATTTGGACTGGTCTAATATCATTGATTTACAGAAGAGTTCATAGTTTTTCAGGGGTTGATGAGTTTAAAGTCACAGTTCTCTCTGACTATATGTTAACCCTTTCTACATTACAGAACATAATAAACTGGTCTAAGACTTAGGGGTGAAAGTGCCAGGATACAGAAAGCACATTTAATAACTCATTAGTAAAAGAAATTGGGTTTGTTTACCCATTCACCCATAAAGACAATTTTGGACTGGTCTAAGTTATAGATTTACAGAAGAGTCCATTGTTTTTCGGGGGTTGATGAGTTAATTGATTTGACAAAGGACTTGATACAAAATGCTACAGACAGTCTTGTCATGTTGGCCTCTATAGCTAAAATTCTGTTTTGATCAAAAGCCATGAATGAGTAGGCTGATACCTTACCTGGAAATATATGTGTGTATATATATATATATATGATATATATATATATATATATATATATATATATATAGGATATATATATATATATATGCTATAGACGTCGGAAGCAAATTGAAAGTGGGGGGGCTAAACCAACTTAAAACACACATACGCCAGAAATTGGGGGGGCTAAACTAACTTAAAAACACACACACATGAGAAACGTCTTGGGGGCTAAGCCCCAATTTTCAACACCTATGCCTATCTTTGCCCCCCCCCCCCCCCCCGCTTCCGATATATATATATATAATATATATATATATATATATATATATATATATATATATATAGTATATATATATATATATATATATAAGGTATGAGAGTGTAATATGTAAACAAAAACTTTGGGATCTCGAGAATGTGAGTAGCAATTAATTGATGATACCATTTCTTGAATATTGAATTGGATATGGTTGTATATACATGTTCTGTTGCTTATATTGTGTTGCATAACATATTTTACATAAAAGTGCTCATATTCTATTAAGATAAATTCCTGTTACATATTATTCTGTATTATTTACATTTCCAAAAATGTAATAAATTTAATAAAATTATCTTCTAGAGTTGCTTTTATCTAGTCCCAGAAACTTGTGTACTTGGTCTTTGTTAGTCATTTTAAATTTCTCAGTATAAATAAATTAAATGTCTTTTTTTGTGTTGCTTAGAGCAAAATTAGGGGGCCCTGTGGCCATGTGATTACAGCATTGCACTCTCAACCATGGAGTCCTGCTGGAACCTAAGCTGTTTTTGTGACACACTTTCCCAGTTTACTTGCAGAAGTCTGGTGGTCTCTTCATTGGTATATTGTAACTGCAGTCTGTCCCCACCACAAAAAAAAAAAAAAAAAAAAAAAAAAAAAAAACTGGCTGTCTCTATATGACTGAAAAATTGTTGAGTGTGGCATAGGCCCTATGAGCCGGCCTGACTCAGTCGGTAGCGCGCTCTTGATCGTGAGGTCGTGAATTCGAGTCCAACCGGCGGCAGGTTAGTTTCCTGTCCTTTGGATCAGACAGTAAAACTCCAGGTTCCGTGTCACAGTAGGTGTAGACACATTAAAGAACCCTCACTGCTCAATGGCCGTACGTGCTGAGCATAGATCAAAATTTGAAGCCATTCACCGGCATTTGGTGACGTCTCCATATGAGTGAAAGATTCTTGAGTGGGACTTAAAAACAACAATAAACAAACAGAAGGTGTTGCATACAAAGACAGTATTCAAATTCAAAACTCTTGTCTTATAAAATTAATCTTTCTGTTATGGTAACGTTTTTTTATCCCCTCTCCTCCTCCCCAAGATAAAGATCGGGAAGGAAATATTGTTCTCCATGATTGTCTTTTTGCAACATTTTGTTTTCCATTAATATATTTCTCCCTGGTATTTTGATAAAATTGCTATTTTGTATTATAGCATTAAACGATCTTGGATGAGTATGGCCGACATTTGTAACACTTTGATGTACTGGTAGGAAAATACTTTTAATTTTAAAACTTTTGAAATAAATCAATAAATATTCACAGGAGGTTGAAACTATGTCAATAAAATAAAATCCATTATAATAGAAATGACATAGACATGTATATACATGTAATAAATTTTATTTTATCGACATAAAATATCTCCTCCACCATTAAAAACTGGCAGCAACCGTATAAGTGTAACTAAAATGTTGAGTATGGTGCAAACCTCCATTCAGGCAATACAAATTCAATCAATATCTTTTTCTGCAACAACTACAATGTAGTATTTACGCTCTTTTAAAGAGACACGTTGTTGAAAAGGTCAACTTTCTACTTTAAAGCAGCGATATATAAAGGTAATTAGCTTTATGTAATCGCTGTTGAAAGGGACATTAGCTGTGGGTTTTTTTTTCATTTGTTACCACTTTGATTGATATACACTAACAAAAAAAGAGATATACACAGGCATAAGCATTTTTAAAGTCCTATATATTTTGTGAAAATTGCTTGAGAAACCCAGTTTGTCAATTATTCACTTGCAAGTAGTTAATTTAACCAGCGATATATAAAGCTAATCGCTGATTTAACCTTACAATTTGTATATTCACACCACACTGGACCTGACCTTATTTTCACAAAATATATAGGAAAATAATATTCTATGCCTTATTTGTTATCATACATCAAATACAAAGAGTAAAAGTAGAAAAAATCGAAGTAATTATTTTTGTAAATACAGCTAATGCCCCTTTCAAAAGCGATATAAACTGTTACAATGATTATTTTTGTTCCCTGACATATAGTCCAGAATATGATCAAATGTGTGTTCAAATACATTATCAAACACGTGAAACGTTGTAAAAGATCTTCTTTTCGAAGTTATTTGTTTTATTATAATTTACGTTTTCCCGTACCTTAAAAAATCCAGCTGTATTTCTGTATGCAATGACCTTTCAGATAAACTTTTTCGCCATATCAAATGTACTCAGTCGTGATTCGGTCAGGGTATCACGGCCCTTCACGCTCTCGGACTATGTTAAAGTCGGCCGATTTTTATGTGTTTTATATCTATTTTTAAAAAACAGGACGTGATTTGTATTGGAAATGCATGTATTATGTAAAATATATGCTTTTCAACGCTTTTTTGAATACCTGAAGAAAATTGGATGAATATATTAATAGATATATCAGGTCACTAAAAGAAAATTTTCCGATCTTTAATGTTACCCTGAATGCTGACATTGATAAAATCAAACCAAAATAACTGTGAAAAGTATTCGTACCTCATATTTTACAATCGTGCCGCCATGTCCGGTGGAGTTGGGCAGTTCATGATCATATGTCAAGAATGATAAAGCCGAGAATGCAACGGGACCAGTTAAAATTGGTCGAGATCACCCGATATACCCGGCACGTGGACAATTTCACAAACGAATGTTTTCTAAACGACGAAAAAGACCAACTTTGAAATGATGATGTACGAAAATAAACGCAAAGGGTAATAAGAATAGAATGTATTTTAATTGCAAATAGCACGTGTTTATTGGACATTTGGTAATCTTCGTAAAACAATACCGAAAGTTAATTTGCAATGCTCAAAGTAATGATGGACAAAGAATAACTGATATTACGGGTTACGTTTGACAAGATTGTTGCAATTTTACACGGGCATTTGTTATTCTTACCGCCAGACGGTCTCTTTGGAATATATATGAGATAAAATATAACATAAAATGGGCATGTATAAATTTTCACCTACGACAGCTCATATCGCTTTAAAGCTAAATAATGCGCGTTCTACTTTTTCACCTAGCGTTACAGTTATCAACCTTCCACATACGTCTGTGTATATTATACATATCGTTATCAAGTGTATTAAATGTCAAAAACATTACCTCCTCATGTTAAGTTGTCATTCATGTTCCATTCTACTTTTTCACCTCATTCAATTTATATAGCACGTGACCCGACTTTGTCTGTATATTTTGAATTTTATAAGCTTTGACTAGACTTGGTTCTGTTTCAGTTTCTCTCTAAAGTGTTTGTCCTATATATCCGTATCGTTAAAGTAATTTTCGTTTGCGTTTTCTCGGCATGTTTGAATGTTGAATTTCATTTTTAAACAAAATTGGCAATGAATCAAAATGTATACGATTTTCCCTTGTGTTATTGTCAGGTAGAAATCTGAAAATTTCATCATCGATGATATGCAATTCATGAACGCAGCACTTTTATGCGTATGGCGTCTACCCCCCACCCCCCAAAAAAAAACCTTTAAGCCCTCTTTGAAAATTCCCCGATCCGCCCCTGACATTTTACAGTGTTTAGTGTATATTATACTTAGTTTGCAAGTTGGCCTGGTTTTGTTTATAGATATATCCTATAAATATATGACAACATGCCTCCATGGCGTCATAGCATGTGTGAGTCTTCGTTTTGCATAGGGAAAGACAGCGAATCTCACTTAATGCGACACAAAGGTCGTACTGGTCTTCAGTATTAATTTTGCTTCCATTAAACTTGGTGTTCGATTCTCGTGCGTGCCATTTCCGTGTCGAATTATTTAATTTAAGCTGACGATCGCATTTATCTGACGTTCGGTTAAACAGTGTCAATTAACATTTGAACATGCGTGATAAAGGTACTTCGTGTGCATAGGCGTCGGAGCCGGGGGAGGCTAGGGGGGGCTTAGCCCCCCCCCCACTTTTTTGGCAAAGATAGGCATAGGTGTTGAAAATTGGGGCTTAGCCCCCAAGACGTTTCTGGCGTGTGTGTGTTTTAAGTTGGTTTAGCCCCCCCCCACACACACACACATCTGGCGTGTGTGTGTTTTAAGTTGGTTTAGCCCCCCCCACTTTCAATTTGCTTCCGACGCCTATGGTGTGTTTGACCTGAGGTCACTTGCATACTATGAATACGTCAGAGAATTATTGTATTGCAATGCAGTAATATTTTCGTGCATGAAAAACTAAGTTTACGGATTTTAATCACGATTGTTGTAGGCGATTTCGTGTTGGGATGTTGGTTAGTGTTTATTAGACAATCTTAAAAAAAAAAAAAGAAATGCCGTCGCCGACAGCTCATGTTTTTTGACGTAAAAAGTAACTTTCTTTCAATTTTAAACTGGTGGGATTCAACATAAGATTTTCAATTCTATAAGAATATTCCATATATTAAGAACATGTATTACTGACAAATTATATTAAGATTTTTTGTTAATTTCAAATCTTTGTGTTCCTATTTAAATCAAAAGTCATACCACAAACCTAAACATTTAAGCTTCTAACACTTGCCACACAAGTGTCAAATCGGAGTACGTTTTTCAAAAGCTTTAAGGAAAAAATGAACAAGTATAAGTGGTTATGTGTCGCCTGATGTTTTGTTTAGTTTAACCTTTTATCCCTAAGTTTTTAAATGGTTTTCTCTTTGCCACTGTTTAGGCCGATCTATTTTGTTATGTAGGGATGTAAAACGTTAAGATGTGTTATGCCCGACGGACATTTTAGTCCTCTTCAGATATATACTTATGGCAGGAATACTTCACCGTAGTTAATATAAACTGCTCATCGGCATACACGTGACCAACACTAAAGTATTATAAATAGTAGACACGTATTAGTAATATCATTGTTTTGTTATCGCCGTAACTTCAAGTTGATTTTATGCGAATTGAAAATGGATTGGAAACCACGCAGTGAAGATATTACAACAATCTTAATATTTGGGGTTGTTTTTCTGATTTTGTTAAATATCAGGAACAGAAAAAAGACTAATATTCCAGGACCATTTGCTTGGCCAATTATAGGGAATTTGCCCCTCTTGTTGAAAACTCCAGTTCCTGATACCAATAAGATGTTGGAACAAAATGCACAGAAATATGGCAATTTCTTCCGGATACATGCAGGAAGCTTTATGTATGTGTTTGTCTCCGGATTTGACAATATTCACAACATCTTTGTGAAAAACAGTGATAAATTCAGCGACCGTCCGAACCATTTGCCTTTATTGAAAAATTCTTTAGCTTCCAAAGGTAAGAAGTTACGTTTGAAATATTATAGTCATAGACGGATACAGGCTTTTAATGTCATAGGAGCCTGAAATTCTGTCCGTATATTGATAAACAAGGCATTTATAGCTTGCACTTATTACAGAGAGCAGGCTATGCAATTATATTACTTGTTTATCATTATACGGACAGAATTTCAGGCTCTTATGTCTGGGCCTAAAGCTCAACGTGACCTATTGTTAGGTTAGAGGGGCATGGATTCGATACTCAAACTACCCATGGAGGATCTCCTGCAAATTTCTTGAGGTAAAGGCTAAGCCCAGAATTCCATAAAAGCATTTCATATTCACAATTTTCATGACACATGACACTGTTGACTGTTGATGCCAATTGTCTATTGAAAATGTTACGTATTTGTGAGATGCTGATACTACAGAAGGCAGTACAATGGAAGTACTTATAGAGCATTGCTCTTAAAGACATTAATCCTCGGGTTCGAGCTCGGTTGGAATCTAGGCTGGACATAAGAGGAGATTTGCTAGTTTACTTGCGGAGGGTCAATCTCTTGCACAGAGTTGTCGATCCTCACTAAGTTGCACTCATAACAATCTCTTTCAAGGTCTAAAAAAAGTCCCCGAAGTTCATTATTTTTTTTTTTCAACCATTAAAACTGGCCGCCACTTTTTAAAAAAAAAATGCTGAATGTGATGTAAAACACTTTTAAACTAAACAATCAAAATGAAATGTATTAAATGGTTCGTGTAATTAGATTGCTGACACAATATATGTCTGCCAAACTTGGCGTTCATGAACCTATTTGAATGAGTGTGGGTGTTTGGTTTTGTTTTGTTTTGTTTTTTGTTGTTGTAGTTATGTGTGTGTGTGTGTGTGTGTGTGTGTGTGTGTGTGTGTGTGTGTGTGTGTGTGTGTGTGTGTGTGTTTTCTTTCTTCTTTTTTTTTTTTTTGTTTTGTTTTGTTTTAGGGAGTCCCTGCCATGAGCGGAATATAATCCTGATATAGTTAGCCGCTGTCGGCATAATGAGATTTGAGTGAATCTATGATTAGGCTATTGTTGAGTGTTGACATACTAGAGTCAATAGACAGTTGCGAAGCTTAAGTCCTAGTTATTCAACTAGTTTAAGTTATACTAATAATTGATTTTTGTCAGTGTGCCGTTGTGTATTTTTAAGTAGGCAACAAAAAACAAAAAAAAAAAAAAAAAACAAAGAAAGAAAAAAAGAACAGAAAAATAAAAAAAAAAAACTAAAAAAAAAAAAAAAAAAAAAAAACGTAAAAAAACTAAAAATAAAAAAAAATAAAAGGAAAAAGAAACTGAACACTGACAATTTATTCTTCAAATCTGAAGGTAATTTCTCAGCATGAACTTTGTATTGTGTAGGCCTACTACAATGCACATTCTTCAGATCCAGTAAATTAGCGTTCGGCTCTCACACGGAACGCAGTGTTTCCAAATCCAGGTTAAATCTGAAACATCTTATCACAGATTAGGCCAAAACTTCGTTTCATCGTCGATTGGTGGCCACAAAAAAGTAAACGTCGCACATTTTCTAGATGCGACTTAAAACTGAGTTCCCGTGTCACAGAGAACATAACACGTTAAAATATTAAGTAATTGATAAGTCCATAGCACAATTCAAAATGTGTGAGACTCCACCTGCATGTGTTTATATCCCCATGTATATTATGATATTGATCTCCATATGTAAATGATAAAACTGTACTAGCAGTTCCTCTCGACATGCGATCCAATAGTTGACGTTAATTCGACGGATCATACGTAAATAGTAAAAAGTGGAAAGCAAAGATCTTACATTATCAGTAGAGAAGGATTCAGATGGGGCGCAGCGATCGTGCGCTCCCTTAAGTTGATAAAAATATATGAAAGTTTATATTTTTTCTTATATAGGCGAATAATGTATAACAAACAACCATTTTATTACGATTCGATTGCAGTCGTACGATTGGGTGGAAGGTAAATGCAACACAAACAGAAAATTTGTTCGGACATGATTTCTTTGACACTAGAGTGTTTTTGTTTTAAACATGTAGACTATATTTTCAGGAGTGCTTTGGTCTAATGGGGAGTACTGGAAAAAGATTAGACGATTCACTCTACAAACACTGCGAGATTTCGGAGTCGGAAAAAAGAGCTTAGAAGAAGTTATAGAAGAGGAAATCAAAAGTGTTGATGCATATTTTGAGAAAAACCAGAATACACCTATTACCAATACCAAACAAATAATGACAACGGCCGTCAGCAATGTCATCCATAGTATTGTGTTTGGATTCAGGTAGAGCATTGTCCGATTGAAATAATTGAGTTACACGATTATAATACGGTTGATTCAACTCGCTTTTCAGTTATGACAAGCTTCACAGGAAAAAAGTTTTATTCCTCATTGGACAATCGTAGATTTCGTAACAAATAGGAATGGTTACTCTCTCTTGTGTAATTTTAATGTTGTTAAGCTTTTTGCCTAAATTCAGAATTACCGAGGTCAGGAAAGGGTTCACGAGACTCCACTGTGTCAGGTTATATGGATTTCACTATACTATATATAGGCGTCGGAAGCAAATTGAAAGTGGGGGAGGGCTAAACCAACTTAAAACACACACACGCCAGAAACACCCTAATTTTCAACACCTATGTCTATCTTTGCAGAGAAAAAGGGGGGCTAAACCCCCTAGCCCCCCCGGTTCCGACACCTATGCTATATATAGACCTTTTCCTGTAACTGCAATCCTAAAAAAAAAAAAAAAAAAAAAAAAAAAAAAAAAAAAAAAAAAAAAAAAAAAAAAAAAAAAAAAAAAAAAAAAAAAAAAAAAAAAAAAAAAATAAAAAACATTGAACATGACAACAAGGCAGAATCTCATAACATGGGACACAATCAATGACTTTGACAACTTTGCAAATCTTATGAAAAAATGTTAGTATCATTTCCCCAAAATAAAATGCCATTAACAAGACTACACTTAGGTAAAATGGGGTATATCACAATCTTTATATTATTTTCTGATAAAGCTTGCAATCGCTATTAAGGGGACTTATATCAGACGAGAAATTCAGTAAAACAACAGATATAAACTTTGATCTGAGATTAAAAAAATCCAATGTCCAATGACAACAAATATTGCCTAAACAAGGTCATTAATAGTATATATATATATATTTGATAAAAACTTATTCATTACCCAGTATCAATAATCACCGTAAAAATAGCAATATTAATACTACGAGTTAATTTCGCTTTGTATAGTATACAAAAGTATTGACGTTAAGGTTCAGGAAACAAAGTACAAATCTGGTGAAAACAGGACAAACACGGACCTCTGAAAATGAAGAGGTGGGAACAGGTGCCACGGAGGAGTAAGTATCCCCATTGACCGGACATACCAGCTGTCAGCCCACAGCCAAATTAAAATGAATAAGTGATTTAAAAGATGAATAATCGAATGTCCAAGTCCATTATAATACGAAAAAATTATATATACAAGTGGTCCTAACATGAACACTTGCGCATCCCTAACGGGATGGGACCAGGTGTAAGCATAATTGAGGAATGATTCTTCATCACAATCGGTTATGTAGGTTCAGCAACCACTATCGATCGGGTAACTCAACATTTCATTCAGTGAAACATTGTGCATGTAATTGCAAACAAGATCATTACACCGACCGTAAACAAAAATATAACAAACACTTTATATTTCACGATTAAACAATATTTTTTGGCAGTCTAGTATTTAAGCTCGTGTAAGACAGTTTTATCCACCACATTGATTTCGAAATTCTATAATTGTAGATATCCGCTAGAGGACGCAACATTCCGTAACTTGTTATCATGCATGGACAGCATAGTAAAACTATCCAACTTTTTATCTATTAGTTTTACTCTGCCTAGGTGGATGTTAATGCTTTTGGTATGTATATTTTTTTTCAAAATATTTACTGATTTCTGTTATTAATAAGAAAAAAAAAGTTATACTGCGATGTAATACAAAATGCATTTATATAAAATTGTTTCATTCGTTCATTCATAAAATTATTACTATAATTGTTGTCATTATTATTACGATGATGATGATGACAGCATTATAATCATTATCTATTGTTATTGTTTTTATTATTATTATTATTATTATTATTATTATTTGTTTGTAATACTACAGACTTAGTTATTTTCAACTTTGTATGTCTTTTAAACCAGAGTCCTACAACGACCAGAACCATTATGAAATCTAGAACCACAATTGGTAATTATATTAAAACACAAAGAGAGGAGCACGAAAAGACATTTGATGCGGGAAATATACGCGATTTTGTCGACTTGCATATACAAAATACAAGAGAAAGGATTGACGGTGAGTGTAGATGACTGACGTCACAAAGTGGTCAAAAGAAGTCATAAATGATTAGGGAAATACGAATAGAATAGGTGAAATATGGTTTTTGAAAATTTGAAATCTCTTGGTTCCACAATTATTGCATTAATTCATTTGAGGAGGTAACTTGTATATTTATACATTATTCTGTGTTATTAACTACTATCCAAACTTGCCTGTCTGATTCGGTAGAGCGCTCGATTCTTGATTGTGAGGTCATGAGTTCGAGTCCAGCCGGCGACAGGTTGGTTTCCTGTCCTTCGGATAAGACAGTAAAACTCGAGGTCCCGTGTCGCAGTAAGTATCGACACGTTAAAGAACCCTCACAGTTCAATGGTCGAAACTGCAGAGTGTAGGCCAAAATTTGAAGCCCTTCACTGGCATTTGGTGACGTCTCCATATGAGTGAAAGATTCTTGAGTGGGACGTTGAACAACAATAAACAAACAAACAAACCACTATTCAAGCCACACCTATATTTCTCTAAAAGTAAGTGTTTCTAACTTTCATTGAAGATGCAAACACAGGATCTTGATTTTCAGAATTGTTGTCAACTTTATTTAAGAATATGTTTAAA
The DNA here is from genome assembly GCA_030159075.1 of Atrina japonica. NCBI lineage: Eukaryota > Metazoa > Mollusca > Bivalvia > Pterioida > Pinnidae > Atrina > Atrina japonica. Next base: position 1,465,880 of record BROG01000065.1, on the reverse strand, counting down.
AATCTATGTATTATAAAGTTTAAGTATATTGGATGAGAGATTATAACAAGATTTATCATATGTCTGTAGCTCTACCCAAACCTCAGACGTCGTTTGTTCATTTCTGTAGCAAACGATTCTTCTCAGTACATGTCAAGTGTCTGTAAAATGAAATACCTCGCTGTTCCTTTGACTAATTACAGTTATTACTATGTTCTGTATCGGCGAAATAGTGTTAAAGAAGTTACTCTATAGTAGAAAAAACTACAATTACTGGAAAACGAATGCTACACGAAGCCAATGTTTAGAATTGGTTATATACAGCTAGTCCTAGACAAATTTGCACATCTTTATAAACACAAGAAGACATGATCAAATCCAAATATGGGCGGCAAGTTAGTTTTCCGCACAGACATATTGGAGGTAGAGCGATATATGAATATGGGTATAAAAGCAACGTGTTATAATGTAACATTTGGTTACATTTATTTTATTTTACGCCATAAATATGTTTGTCAACCAGAGCAAGATAAAATATTTTTACTTCACAAATGTATCTTCAAAGTTCTTTTTAGAGAGAACCCGGATGTACCGTTTTATGTATTATGCACTATGTTTGTACATTTTGCCCTAGTGAACATAAATGAACTTGCTAGAGCACGAGTTAAAGTCATAATTCGATTAATTTTAGAGAACAGGTAGAGTAGCCTAATCCATTGTGAGATAAAAATTTGGTTATAAAAATACTATTATCATTTATTTTCGTATCTACAGAGTCATATAACGACACAACTATGGCTGTGGTCATCCAGAATTTATTTGGTGCGGGAACGGAGACTACAGCTACCAGCCTGGACTGGGCATTTTTGTATATGATTGGTTATCCAGATATTCAGGAAAAGTGCTACAAGGAAATTCAATCGGTATTTTATTTTAGATGTTAATTTTACATTTAGAATGATATCTTAGGTGATTGTTGGTTGATGATCCGGATCATCGACGAGAGAGGTTATATAATAATAACTATAATTGTATGTAACCCTAACACACACAACACACATGCATGTTTGTACACTGTAAAGGCTACCTGGATATGTTAGCCTTTTTCGTGCAGAAAACACACACACACACACACACACACACACACACACACACACACACACACACACACACACACACACACACATATATATATATATATATATATATATATTATATATATATATATATATATATATGTATGTATGTATGTCTATGTCTTTTATTATCAGGTCGTGGGTGATTCAAGGATGGTAAAAATGAGCGATCGGAATCAACTTGTGTACGTTGATGCTACACTGATGGAAATACAAAGACTAGCAAACACAGGTAAGGCGATTGAAATGCGAATATGTTAAATAAAGATTAGAATACACAATATTATCTCAGAACTGAAATACTATTAAAGGATCTCTGGCAGTAAATTTCATTAATTCACATAAATTTAAAAAAAAATCAATATAATTAATAAAATTATAAGTTTTTGGAAATATACCACAAATTTGGATTTTAATTATTGGCATAAATTATTCACATTTAACAACCGCTGGTGCTTGTCTAGTGGTAAAAGATTCAACCCGGGAGCGAATGGTTCTGTGTTTGAGTCCCGTTACCCGGTCATACCAACGACCACGTAACCGTTAACGACGGTGGCTGTTCCTTCCCCTAGCACTCACCATACGAAGTGGAAGTCACAGGTCTTTTAGATGAGACTTATAACCAAGGTTTGTGCCACGGTAAGAGTACCAATAAAGGAGCCATCATTGCATTGGCGTCAGTGTATAGCACAGGTCAATATTTGTGGCACTTCACCTAAAGCTGGTGAAATATCCTTAGCCTGGTGTAAAAAATAAAACAAACAAACATATAAACGAATATTCCATTTATGATCTCTGTTTTGTCAATAAAAACCAAAAACTCATGTCAAAGTAGGTTTCGCCACATTAAAGAATCCTCACTGTTAAATGGTCGTAAGTTCCAAGCATAGTCCAAAATTTGAAGCCCTTCACCAGCATTTGGCGACGTTTCCCTGTAAGTGTCAGTTTCTTGAGTGAGAACAAAACTCCTTTTTTATATTATGTTATTCTTATGTAATTTTGTTTATTTCTGGAGTACAACATAATGGTTAATGTCCACATAACTCTTCTCGCTAGGGTCATTTCGAATTAAGTGGGAAAGTTTGCCAGTTTTCTTGCGGAAGGTCGGTGGTCTTTACCCGGGTAACCGGGGTTTCTTCTCCACCAATAAAAACTGGACGCCATCATATGACTGAAAAATTGATGAGTATGGCGTAAAACAAAAAATCAAATCAAATCAAATCAAATCCACATAACTCTATTTCCCAAATTTATATTCATTACTTTTCATGAAAATATTTCCATCACATGAAAAATATCTATCCTTTGCTTTTCTATAAAACTTACATCCTCAACTAAGACACACAGGAATGAAAAATTACTATTATAGTCACCGACACGCTCTGTGAGAAAATAGAAATTGCATAAATTCAAGTATTTGATGTTATTTTATTCAACTCATCGTGTAGTTACCATAATTACCAAAATTACGTGAAATTGTTTGTTCTGTCCTTTTTAACCCGAGAATATAAATGATCACCTTCAAACCACAAATATTTTCTCCGTTGCCATGGCATCAAAATACTTAAGCTGTGCCTCAAGTGTACCAAGTAAATGGATGCGATATTAAAAAAAAAACCAAAAAAAAAACAAGGACAAATCATGCTTTAATATATTTCTAAATATGTCAACCATATTCTCCCGGAATGAAATTTGCTTTAAAATTTTTCAGTCATGTTTTACTTAAGTAATTTTATTAGAAATAGACCAAGAATTTCCTGTGACTTAGTAATACATAACTTTATCAATTTTTAGTATACACGACACTTCCTCACATGGCTACAGAAGACATCACCGTGAATGGTTTCCAGTTTCCAAAGGGAACCGTTGTCTTGGGTTTACTAGCATCTGCACACTTCGACACGAAATATTGGAAAGACCCGCATGCATTCAAGCCCGAGAGATTTATTGGTGCAAATGGTAAATTGATCAAAGCAGAGTCATATGTACCATTTTCTTTAGGTATGTCATTCTTACAACTTCCTTCTAATATTGACGGTGTGTTTTCTTTGCAAAACTGACATAATTCAAGTTAATAGTATTACTTTTTGGTAAAAAATAGATTATTAGAATTTACTCGATTTTCATTACTCTATACCTGGGCATTTTCGCTCAAGTAAAATGTTTGCCTTAAGATGAGAGGACGAATTTAAGATAAAGGCGAAAATTATTCATGCCATTCATGAGATTATGTTGATTTAGAACGAAAGTAAGACGGGATGAATATGTTTTTTGTCGTAAAATGGCGAAAATAAATAGGGGCGAAAAGTCCCAGGTACACAATATATCTGTGTAGATCATTTAACTCAGGAATTGACGTTCCCTGTGCGTGCCTCTTATATCTTTGTATTTGTAAATATAAAACATCTGAGATACCAACGTATAAATCTTGAGGATGTCCAGGCTATAGATACAAATCTGGTAAAAATGGACAAGGAACAATGTCAATTTTCAGATAATAAGTATATGTATATTATCGAAAGAATCGGTGATATATGGAAGTGTGTGACTTTGTAATATGGGGAATAGTATTTGAAACAACAATAAAATGAAACCGGCAACTTTTAGAATGATAATGATATAGGTTAATTGGTTATTGTATTGGATATATAGGGGATTCGAAAGATGAGCTGTCAAAATTGAAAGTTTATAACATAAAGTCCATAATCTGTATGGGTATAATTTAGGTGCCATGGGTACTCGAGAAATAAACTGGATACAAACATGTCTGGTGAAATGGGAATCACCGGAAGAATTTAATTTTTTGATAAATATTGTGCTAAGATGACGTTAATAATTTATTCTTATGTTGACTTCACAAACAACATCTTACTTTGTAATTACTATTTTATATACCTTTAAAGATTTGTCAATTAATAACTTTTTTTCATAAATCATATTACAGGTCCACGAGTATGCTTGGGTGAATCACTGGCTAAAATGGAATTGTTTCTGGTTTTCTCGAACTTGATTCAAAGGTTCAGATTCACGAGAACACATGACAAGGGGGAAGTAAATTTTACAGGAGTGTCAGGGTTAACAACAGCAGCCCCTCCGCACGAAATTTCTGTTGTTCTACGTTAACATTATCCAAAAGGAATTTTCTAGCCAAAGACTGATCAACAAAACATTTCCAAAACCGACTGTACCCCGATTTTCAGTGCATCCAATCAGAATTATAATTACCTATTGATATATCATTAACATGGACTATGATATAATTTATGTTTGTACAGAGCCTAGTATTACAGTATTGTAAATATGTTCAATTCATCATGAATTTCTGTGGGCAACATTTGTTATTGTAAGACCATAAACTGCAATAAATTTAATGGGATGTATGAAAACGATGTACTGTATGTCTATTTAAATTAGGTGCTTTACTTCATGTAATGATACGTAAAAAGAAACTGTCATTAATTTAAATGTTTGGTATTTTCTATTGCATTATGCCATATACTGTATGTGTTTTTAAATTAGCACACTCATATTTTAGCGCTCTCAAGGGGTATAGACTTATTAGCGCAATCTTGAATTCGCGCAAATGATTCCATAATCTTTGTCATGTATACAGAATGACAGGATTGAGAAATTTTATCGCTGCTCTTGAAATAGCGCAATGACTTGAGCGCGAAAGGCGCTAATATTGGAATATCGTAATTTACAGAATTTCGAAATGAAATATTGTAAATGAGATACAGAATCTTGTGTATTCTATTAAAATTATTCAATTCAGTTTGTTTAGAATAAATATATCTTTGTTATATGCATTCTCATTTTTTGTTCAATCCAAGCTCATGGACGAGTGGTTAGAGCAGCGAGCTTTGAACCATGAGGTCTCTCACATCTAGTCAGCGTAGTTTCGAGTTCCAACTGGAAAGTTTGCCAGTTTACTTGAGGAAGGCCGGCGATCTCTTCCCGAGTACATTGTAACCGGATTCTCTCAACCATTAAAAACTGTCCGCCACAATATAACTGAACAAGAGATCCATAGGCCACATTGCTCACGCGAACTGTATGGTGAGTGGAGGAGACTTTAATATGAATGAAAGTGACCAAATCGGAAAGACGCCGAAAATACGTCAAAAATTAATTTTCCATTTTATGCAAAAATGACACAATTGAATCACACATCCATGTAAATCACCCGGATGCAATTAGTTATTCAGTTCGTGTAGTAGTTCTGGAGAAGATTTTCAAAGAGTTGTTCCCCCATAGACCTATTTTCCCCCACATTGGAGCTACCTTTTAGTCGACCTTGCCAAAACACAAACTTGGTAGGGGACCTTGGATACTTGTCCCTTCATTTCGCAATTTTAAAGAGTTCATAAAATATCAAAACTAAATTTCACCAAAATTATTTTTTTTCTCTATCTTAATACAGATAAAACACATAAAATGAGTGACTGTATCATAATGAATGAAAGAAGAGAAAATCAAATAAATTGTACAAAAATTATTGAAAGTGACAAAGTCTAAAAAAAACGTCAAAATTTTTAAAGATTTTTCAAAAGGTGTACCCCTGGGCCGATTTAGTCGAAATGAACAAACTTGCTTCCCATAAAGTCTCATCAAAATCTCTTCAGCCGTTTTGGAAAAGAGGTCAAAAATACGAAATGTTAACGGACAGACGTCGACAAAAGCTGATCAGACAAGCTTACTTGAACCTTCAGGGACTCGTTTCACGAAAGGTCCTTAGGCTTGGTCTTATTATCACACTTAGGACTTGCGACCGTTCACAAGGAATTAGGACCAAATTAGGTCAAGCCTTTATGACTATCCAGAGGCTGTACATAGACCTAACTTAATTTTGTATCTGTTATAATTTATCTTTGTAAATGTAGCAAGGAATATACTCATATTTATCGAGATCTTATATGAAAATATGTAAAAAAAATACCTTATAACTTGAGTTAGGGTAGCGTTGATAAAACGGCCCTAAGTTGTGTCTTGAGATTTAATTAATTTAAGACTTTCGACTTAGGCCCCAGGTGAGCTAAAAATTGTTGAGTGTGTCGTGAAACAAATGATCAAAATCAAATCAAGCTCATCTGAGATAAAGGTAATTACTTAGTTATTTGCTGTGTTTACCTAAATATGATTTAGATTTTTTCTACTTAACAATAGCAACTATACACAGGCATACCAAACCATATACAGTGTATACCTAAAATTTGTGAAAAAAACGTCATATCCGGTAAGAAATAGTACTAAAGGATTAATTAATCAATTGCAAGTGAATAATCGTCAAACTAATACAAACAATTTTCACAAAATATATAGGGATTAAAAAATTTTAAAGCCTGTGTATATTTCTGTTTTGTTATTCTATATCAATCCAGGTAGTAAAAAACAGTATGAAAAAACATGAAAAAAAAAACACAGCTGATCCCCCTTTAATAACATGTAATAATATCATGGTAAAAAAATTCAGATTGTCATTTTGATAAAAAATACATCCAAACCAAATTTTTAAGGCTAAAAGGGTTGATATTACTGTCACCCATGTAGAAATACAACTTAATAAGAAACTTAAAGACAATACTGTACAATTCTTTTTCCAGAAGCGGTGTAAGTCAGATGTGGATACTAAATTTTCAATAGAGCTATCAGAGAATTTAAAGACACCATTTTTATATATATTGTAGATTTGTCTACTTTTATAAAACAATACGGCATGAAGAATTTCAAATACACTATTCAGTTTCATCCTCAATTTTGTTTTCAGTAAAAGGGGTCCTCGGATTTAAATACTTATTCTTTGGTTATTATAGATGTTTTAGATAACATATATTATAAAAAGAATCTGGAATGGGCAATATAGGCATGCTTGTAGTATTTGGAAAACTTTAAGTACATCTATATAAGGCGAGTCAACTGCAATTTCATATTCATTGTTACACTGTATCGATGCTGCAGGTGAAGAAACATTTAGTTACTCCATTCCTTTAGAGCGCCACCGTCATAATTTATTGCAAGTGCGGTATCAACACAGAAAGCAATAAAATAATTCCCAGTATTTATTATTGAATGTGACATCGTGGCCATTTTGCATTCCCAGAGACATTCAATCAAGTCTGTGGTTCGGCAGGTGTACCAGAATACCACGACCATGTTTATTGCATGTGTAGAACATATTTCTACAGTTATCCGGTGAGATGGAGAATGCAGGAACGCCTTTTATCTGAGTTAGTATGGATTGCTTCAACAATTTACCGTTTATTTTCAGTATCAAAACTGAAGTTAGAAATATGTACATTACAGCTTTTTGCTGCATACGACACAGCTACTGATAAACCGTGTATATTACTATAAGTTTATCCATCCAATACTTCACCATTGCGTTCACCTAAGAGAAAATATTGTAGTACATGGTGACCACTATTAACAACATCCACTGTGTCATGTGACGTCACAGTGATACCAAAAGGCCAATCACATTTTACACAATAAAGATAATTGTATGTACCACTTAACACTTTAACTAACTGATTGTTCAATCTGAAACAACAACTCGCCTATCGGGTAAACACGCAAGATCCGAAATGCGATTATCTTTTTCATCAGTCTCACTGGGATATTCTAAAGTATTCGGTGCCATTTTAGCAATACCATCTTTTGCAGTACGATCCTTCAATGAAGTCCCCCTAGGTATGAGTGTTGGACGATTCCCGTTCTCGTTTTCTTCGTAGGTGTGACAATTCCAACATTTATCATTTTACATACATCACCGCAGATACAGAATTGCGCATTACACCCGAGAGGAGGTTGAGTGTCCGGTGATGCTTCTTGCCTTGTGTTCTGTATGAGTAATCATATACGTTTGGCAATGTAATCTTCTGCAATCTATACAACATTAACAGCATTTGCTGCTGTGTTACAAGTGGCACATATAGCAGCTGTAGAATCTATATTATAATTATACTAGTACCTGACTCATTAGCTGAAAACAAATATATTGAAAACAAATATCTCCTCTCCACCTCCCTAAATCATCCACTCCGAAGTAAATAATGAAAATGATGATGATGATGATGATGATGATGATGATGATGATGATGATGTGGTGGGAGGAGGTGGACGCTACGACGATGATGATGATAAGTAAAATACTGATAATTAGTATCAAAACAATTATAATACTGATAATATTTGTAGTATCATTATTATTATTATTATTATTATTGTTATTTTTAATATTTTTATTATTATTATTATTATTATTATTATTATCATTATTGCTAACCCCCTCTTCCACCACTCCCCCCCCACCCCCTCCTTCATCCTGAAACACACATCATAATACACTAATACTACACAAATTTACCTTCGTTAACATTCGTATAAAACAAAAGGAAATAAAAAGCGCGCAGAGCTTCTTTGTAGATCGTTGTCTTTATTTCTTTTTTCGAAAGGTTTGGTTTTGAATATATCAGCATTATTGTGTCAGTCGAGTCGAAAGAATTATAAGTCCAATTGCACCATACTTAAGCTCTAGAAGTTAAGTATTACAATTATTGATAGGTATATGACCTATCTGCCCTCTCCCCGCCCCCCCTTACACACACCCCCTCTCATCCTGTATCTCCTTGTTCCCTCTCCCCCGTAGGACATTCCCTTTCCAACTTTGAGATTATGCACACCCCCCCCAATTAGGATCTATTTTTATGTAATTTCAGCCCTCAAGTCTACGCAAAAAAAACCCCAAGCGCTGACATACGACGAGCACCAAATATAGACCAAATGACAGTGTTGGTATTTATAAATTTGAATAGCATACAGTGTTTAAGTTAAGGGTTGAAGTAAATAATGAAATGATGATGATGATGATGATGATGATGATGATGATGATGATGATGTGGGGGAGGAGGTGGACGCTACGACGATGATGATGATAAGTAAAATACTGATAATTAGTATCAAAACAATTATAATACTGATAATATTTGTAGTATCATTATTATTATTATTATTATTATTGTTATTTTTAATATTTTTATTATTATTATTATTATTATTATTATTATCATTATTGTTGTTGTTGTTGTTGTTGTTATTATTATCATCATCATCATCATTATTATTATTATTATTATTATTATTATTATTATTAATATTATTATTATTATTTTTATTATTATTATTATTATTATTATTATTATTATCATTATTATTATTATTATTATTATTATTATTATTATTATTATTATGTTGTAATATTTGTGAGTAGGAAACACACATCATAATACACTAATACTACACAAATTTACCTTCGTTAACATTCGTATAAAACAAAAGGAAATAAAAAGCGCGCAGAGCTTCTTTGTAGATCGTTGTCTTTATTTCTTTTTTCGAAAGGTTTGGTTTTGAATATATCAGCATTATTGTGTCAGTCGAGTCGAAGAATTATAAGTCCAATTGCACCATACTTAAGCTCTAGAAGTTAAGTATTACAATTATTGATAGGTATATGACCTATCATGTTGATTTAGGTAAATATTATCCCATTTACATTAATCACAGCTGTAAAATCCAAATCAATATTCACTTGTACCTCTCTACATATCCACACAAGACCTATTTTACCTGCTCTGTTCAAAACATTCAACAGTGTGTTGTTATTCCACTTCCATATTACTACCGCATATTTTACATATATGTTTGAGGGTCTCTATAGTCGAGTAGCTAGAACATCAGGTTCCCTGGTTCGAGCCCCGTTTTATGAGAAAGTTTGAAAGATCACTCGAGGTCAGGAACAATGTTCTGTCTGTCTGTCTGTCTATCTGTCTGTCTGTCTGTATGTATTAACTCAAAATTTGAAAAAAAGTTGTAAACGTCTCCTCCCGATATTCTAATTAATATGTCAACTCAAATTTATAGAACGAATAACACTAGGCTTAAAGTACACTACATTTGAGCATGTCTGAAATTCCATTTTTCTTTACCATTACTTAATTGAAAATAATGTTTACTCACCCTTACTGTGTTTTGTAGCTATTTTTATTTTTGTTTTGGAAAACTGTCAGCATATAGTCGCTTTTTACCCACTGTTGATTAGGACAAGGTTCATTTGATATAACTGTCTAGGCCAAAGTTGATCAAGTTTATTCTCTATTCACATTTATCATATCATACCTGCAACTATCAACGGGTTAAATTATCCATTGCTTTATTTTTTACGGATGATAATTCCATGACTTCGATTTATTGCTTACAAAATATTTCTGTCATATGAGAACTCCTATTAATGAAACATTTTGATACAAAAATTATCTGGCGGCTAGACCAAAACTTTGGTTAAAAAGGCTTAAAAGATATATTGCCGTAGAAAATTCTAACATATCATGCATATATTACCTAGAATGAATGAAACACGCAACGATTGATATTACTGCTTTCCATGTAAGAATTCAAACATTTACTCGTCCATTTTCGATTTCTTTTCACAAACACAACATTATAACAACCTGGTATTGTTAAACATAAAACCAAAGTTATAATGCTTAAGACTATCGTTTTTTGTCAGATGAATTTGACGCCATCAGTTGAGCTCCAATTTTAAATAGATTTTCTAACGGGAAAGTGGTATAGTACAAGGAGTAATAATAAATCTAAAATAATTGCCAAATTCGTCTAAGAGTGACCACTGTAAAAGGATGACTATCTTAGCTTTTGAATAATTTAGAATTTAAATGATTTATTTGACAAATGTATAAAACGTAGAATATTTGAAATTATTGAAACTATTTGAAATTATTAACAAATATATCCATTATGACAGCCTGTGCTCCTTTAATCGCATCACGGGATTAGAAACGTTTCCATTGACCAAAAATAATCGTTATTTACATTGTTTTGAACTGCATTCCAAATTTATTTTCCAAATATAATTATATCTATCTATCTATCTATCTATCTATCTATCTATCTATCTATCTGTCTGTCTGTCTGTCTGTCTGTCTGTCTATCTATCTATCTAACTCTATCTATCTATCTATCTATCTATCTATCTATCTATCTATCTATCTATCTAACTCTATCTATCTATCTATCTATCTATCTATCTATCTATATATATATATATATATATATATATATATATATATATATATATATATATATATATATATTTATATATGTGTGTGTATATCTATGTATATATATATATATATATATATATATATATATATATATATATATATATATATATATATATATATATATATGTATGTATGTATGTATGTATGTATGTATGTATGTATGTATGTAACTATGTATGTATGTATGTATGTATGTATGTATGTATGTATGTATGTATGTATGTATGTATGTATGTATGTATAATTTTTGGTTATTTATATTGTTTTGCATTTTGAAGATGTTATTGTCCACTGATCAAATAGACAGACTTGTATTGGCTTTTTAATTTTTGTCCATGGTCATTAAATTATACAAACATCAAAGTTACAGATATACTCTACTACTATATTTACTCTATTAAAAAATCTCAGATACCAAAGTATAAATCTTTAGGATGTTCAGGATACAGATACAAATCTGGTAAAAATGGACAAACACGGACTCTGGAAATTAAGAAATGTGATCAGGTGCCATGGAGGAGTAGGCATTACCTGTCGACCGATCACACCCGCCATGAGTCCACAGTCGAATCCAAATAAGATACGTGAGGAACTAATCTTTGTCATAATTGGTACAAACGTCTCAACAACTGCCAACGAACAGGCAACTTGCGGTCGGTATGATGGTTTACAACATTTCTGTCATATCTAAAAACACCAAGTTTGAATGTGATAGAATGTCGTTATCCATCCACTGCAATACGTAACTCTATTTTGCTTTTTACCATGACGACGGAGTGTATGCTTCTGCCGTAACAACATCCATAGGCCGCCAACATTACGTATTAATACATGTCTCTCACATGTGTTCCTATGGCATCTATTCATACATGACAAATATCAAAGTTATCAAATCTCCTGAATAGTAAATATAACAATATTTCTATCAAATTTAAAATACCAGTTCTATTCCAATTTGTGGGACTTTGAATTCTCTTTTTTACAGGTCCGATCAGGACATCAAAGTATCGCCATTCGTTTATTTCGAACCTCTACGTATTGACGTGAACGGGTTATCTAACTTCTAAATGTGCATATATATTGGGATGTGTGGTTTTTCACATGCAATTATTCCTGTACCTTGTTCATACTCGAACCTAATTATTTGGACTAGATAAGAAGAGATAAACGTCGTAAACAAACGATGAAGTTTACAAAGAGAGATAACTCAATCTAGAGAGCAGGTAAAACAGACAAAGTGTATATCTAGTCCTTACGATACCAATATAGTTTAAATTTTATTTAGTTTGCGACAATTAACAAACAAGTTCTGTCAACTTATATAAAATTAATGTCTCCCGTTGGTTCTGATGTTGGCGTAAGGGGATCGTGTTGGGGAATATATATATATATATATATATATATATATATATATATATATATATATATATATATATATATATATATATATATATATATATATATATATATATATATATATATATATATATATTCAGGTTGAATGATTAATTGGTAATTCCAACGACAGAATTACAGTACATACGTACCTAGCCTCAGCACGTGTGAAACTAATCTAGTTTTTTGTGTGAAATTACTTTCAGCCGTTAGTCTTCGGGATCTGGGTCATTGCATATTAATTTAAAAATTTGATTCCACTGGCAGAATAACCTCATAAAACACCAACTATACGCAATTTTAATATTTTCTCATTACTCTAATAGTTTTCCTTTAATACATTGTACACATCAGTTTCCAATTGTGAAAAGTACGATTTTAAGAGACAATATGCTTTTAAGCGTTTTGAACAAATCGGTATGGGTTTTAAAACTGAATAATGCCCCTTGATAAGTATTTGTTCACATACGTTCCAGTTTTGCATAAGTTATGATTATATTTTGACGGTGTTTTCATTACCGACCTCGTTTAAAATAGTTTTACAAAGGAATCCAAAACAAATGCTCAAGACGGTCGTTTCTGTCAATAAAATTTCATCAGTTGAGCTTCAATTTAAAATAAATGCATATTTCCAAACGAAAAAGCTGGTATCATACAATGGAAGATAATAAACATAAATATATTGCCAAATCAACCTTAGAGTACCCACTGTAAAAAGATGAATACCTTAGCGAACTTTGAGAAGTTTAGAATCTAAATGGTCCTACCCGAGGTAAATATTACTTTAGTATAAAATAATTGGCTGGTACCGAAATACCAGGTACTGGGTTTATGTACATGTATATCTTCGGGGATTCCAATGGTCCACCAGCACTGACAACGACCCAGTGGTTATAAATATTATTAACAATACCAAAGTTATAGTTTTACAAAAGAATCCAAAACAATGCTCAAGACAGTCATTTCTTTCAATAAAACTTCATCAGTTGAGCTAGAATTTGATATAAATGTATATTTCCGAAAGAAAATGTGGTATCATGCAAGGCCAAATAATAAACCTAAACGTATGCCAAATCCATCTAAGGGTGTTCATTGTAGAAAGATGAATATCCTAGCTTTTGAAAATTTATAAATTTAATTAACAATGCCAATGATATAGTTTTACAAAAGAAGCCAAAACAAATGATCCTGACGATCTAAGGCTCAACTGAATCGAAGAACAATTACACTGCATTGTCTTTAGTCAATTACAAAGATAAATATTTTTGCGCTTCATGAAATGATGGAAAGAAAATCAAATCCATTTATGAAGTGAGCTGATTGTGAAATATCGTTGAAAGACGTGGTATCATATTTAAGGCGTAGCTGGATCCTGGTCATTGTAACTAATCAAAGAATGAAGCGTTTTGTTCTGGTTTTTTTTTTCCGGAGGGGGGGGGGGGGTTATGAACTTTGGCTGCTTGAACCTTGCAAAATATATTACTATTTTCCCTGAAAAATAAGGTGTCAGTGTGGCGGGGTCTATATATATAATTGTAAAAAACCTCAGATTCCAAAGTATAAATCTATAGGATGTCCAGTATATATAGGTACAAATCTGGCAAACAAATGCAAAAGCGCGGATTTCTTGAAACCAAGAGGTGGGATCAGGTGTCAGGGAGGAATAAGCATACCCTGTCGACCAGTTACACCCGCCATGAGTCTACAGTCAAATCAAAATGAAAGACGTGAGGAACGAATCCTCATCACAATTAGTACAGACGTCTCAACATCGCCATCGAACAGGTAACTCAACATTTCACTTGATGAAACAGATTAATCGCAAACAAGATTATTATACCGACCACAAAATTTGCGGAACGTTGACATCCAACGCGGTTTTCTATATCCCTGTGTCAATAATTTGTCAGTAAGTAGTTTATCTCTGTATATGAAATGTTCATATGTTGAACACGTCCTGGCATATCTGATCATTTGTAAAATATAAACTCCATATGCGGATGATTGTGGGATATTACTACTTAAATGTGAAAAATTTACGATGGAAAAGCCGAAATCGTCGTGTTTTTCATATAGCTTTATTGTTAATTTCCCGTCTGTGTCTATAGTAAGTACAATGTCTAAGTATGAAGCCTATGTGTTTGATTCTGTTGTATCTTTAATTTCTAGTTCGCTGGGATATATCGCATAGACATATATATGAAAATTATATCTAAATGTCAAATAAAAAGACACCGCTAGCTTTTTCTTCTTTTGATTCAGCAGTTTCTGAATGAAGTCTGCCTCGTATGAATAAAGGAAAAGGTCCACCAATAAAGGAGCACAATTGGTTCCCATAGGAATGCCGACAGTTTGTTGAAAGACCACGTATCCAAACATTACAAATATATTGTCTATTAGAAATTCAAGCATCCTTTTTTATATCAACCTCAGTGTATTTATGTGTAGAATCAGAGTGGCGTTGGACAAAATAAGTATCATGATAACCAATTACTTGATATTTAAATTTTCGATTACCACCTTTAGTGTGAAAAAAGTCTCTCTCTTTTAATTTTTATGTGGAATTGTTGTGAAAAGAGTAGATAAGTCTCATGTTTTGATACTATGAATCTGAGAATTTTGTGCCTTCTATTTTTCTTAAAGTTGTTTTGAATGTTTAAATATCCACATCTGATTTACACCGCTCCTGGAATAAGCAACTGTACAGTATTGCTATAGTTTCTCCTTAACAGCTGTCAGTATCTTGGAAAGGAAAGAAAAAGGTTTGGTAGAACATTTGCTGGATCCTGCTATGTACCTCTGCTTATATGGGGTTTTGTAAAGCTTAGGTATCCAATATAACTATGCTAGCTTAAAATCAGTATCGGTTGTGGTACATCTAAAGAACGTAATACGGACACATGATTTTGAAGGATCTCGCCTTTTGAAAGTGGGCTACGTGTGTATGTAGGATTCGTATTAAACCCTGGGTCTTCTAATAAACAATTATAGTAATGTGCCTTACAAATAAAATATTATTTGAGGCTTTGTCTGCTGGGACCAGTACATATTGGTCATGTAATCTATCCAGCTCGGTTACCACTTCTGGAACACTAAGTACAGAGGGATAACGTGTATTCATAGTTCCTTTAAGTTTTCGAATGCGATATTTTATCAACCATCGTATAGCTTTTAGCCATTCTGACAAAGTATCTTGTACCACCTCTTCATGTTTGGCCCATCGTCTGGCATAATCCTCTAAAGAATTCAAAACTAAACCTAAATTCTATCGCCAATTAAAGGAATGGGCTTCGCGGTATTCTCGACCTCCTGAAATAATATTTTTGAGGTTTTCATTTTCAACAATAGAAACGTCGCCGGTGATGACATTCCCGATAGGATTATATTTGAAAGGAGATGATGCACATAAACCTTTTGAAATAAATCAACTACATCTTGAAAATCATAAAAGAATACAATTTCGATGGTGTTGCGGAAATCGACATTGCTTTAGGAATATATTCTTTTTTAATCTTTTTCTTTGATTATTTTATGTTCCGATGAAACAAAGCAGCATGATTAGTGAGCCGTGATGATAAATTAAACGAAATGATAGCAATGGGTAGGGTATTGTATATACGTGTACTTATTTTAGCGGTATTGTAATATTAGCGCTAATTCACGTGCAGCGCTAAAATTTCTCCACCCTGTCATTCTGCATTAGCGACAAAACTAATGGTATATTATGATTACTGACACAAGCTCACCAACGTGAAGTGGTTTTAAAGCAGGAAGCCTTAAGGAAGGCTGTAATGACGCATTCATTGGCACTTGATCACGAGTATATCCCACATACTGAATGTTCAATATAGTCTGTCCGTATTACCGCTAATTTAAAATATTCTTGCCGTAATTGTGCGAATTCAGGATTGCGCTAATAAGTCTACACCCCCTCAGAGCGCTAAAATATGAGTGCGCTTATTTAAATACACGTACAGTATTTCGTATCTACACAGCCTTCAATATACTATTTTTTCAAATTGTATAGAAAAAAAAAAAGATTCAATAAATATATGAACATTTCTCTCACTCAATGTTGCTTTGTGTATATGTTTCATAAGTGTTGGTCTGTGTACAAGGTCGATAAAGTAAACATTCGTAATTTTAGAGCTAAACAAGTTGTCTGGTATTTCTTTTTCTCCCATCATAATTAGTCGTTATCGAATATTTCAATCACTCTCCTTTTTTGTTCTGATGTTTTGTAAACCTCTGCCATTGCATTTTAAATAAAGTCTTTAAAGTGCCTTCAAAGAAAAATGAAGGTTTTAGCGTGTCGGCATTCAATCGATTTCAATGAGATTTTTAATTTTTCATTTTATCTTGGCAGTGAATGATAAATCTGCTGTAAAAATTCAAACAGACTACAAATCGATGACAATTAAACTGTCGTGAAACCTAAGACGCTACAACGTAAGAATGAACAACTTAAGCCATAAATAAGTGTACACATTTGTAGCGTATTATATTGAGGTGAGCAATTTTGAAACGTCTGTTTGTTTACACAAATCGGTAGGGTCAACAGATACTATAATCCCACACAATGGTATATATCTCTTTAGGGAGTCAGTCTTGTTAACATTTGAACATATTTTGAAACGTGAAACGTTTTTCTTGTCACAAGTTACTCTAGTTCGACGGCGCCCGTGTAAATGCTGAATAATACTGCAGATCGTCTTACTAAAATAGAGGATTAGATCAGGAATCGACAGTAGAGATAACAAAATTAATTGTACAGGTAAGGTGATAAAATTTATCTATGAATTTTAACTGCATTATGAAAATGTAAATACCAGTAATATTGATAAAGCAAATGGTATCCAATATATGTGCGTTATAGTAATCCGTCATATATAACAATTTCTTTCACCTTTCGACGGTTTTTCATCATTCAGCAGTTAGGGAATTAAAGGTATCCCTACGATAAATCTGTTTGTATTCATAACTAACTTTTTATTAATAACTCAAAATGTTACTTTGCATTTTCTTATAAATGACTCAATATTTGAATACTCTATCCTTTAAATAATCCTTACAGATATGTATTTGATAACTAAACCTGACATTTAGCCATGAACATTACTTATAAATTATTTTCCAACGAGAAAAAGGAAATCTACTTGTTTATTCGTAGGTCCTACAAAGATAATAAACACTGTTATGTATTATTATATTGTGACGTAGGTTTCCTATTTCGACTACATTTATGATCATGTTGTGGCTAAAATGCCCCCCAAAAAGAGTAATTTTGCAAAGTTCTATGCATAGATATAACAGTGACAATAAAATGTATTTTATAATCTCCTGTAGAGTACAATTATAGGATTTTGAGATATGATGATATTACACTATATAACGATCAACGATAAAGAAGATAAAATAAATCCAAGAATCATAGACAGCTTGGTTTTAAGGAAAAGGAAGAATAGGCGAAAGCAGTCATTTGATTGCAACAAATTCAAGGTTTATGTAAGATGAAATGGAAAGAAGGAACTAATGTATTTTGGTGATTTTTTCTATCGGTTGAAGCTCTCGGTTTGCTCATATACCCCTTCAACATATTACGGCGCGATATGTTGAGTCCCATGGGAAACATAGCATTAAAGGGACATTAGCTGTGCCCCCCCCCCCGAAAAAAACTCAAAAAACATTTCAATTTTTTCTACTTTATCTACTTGATGTACAATAATAAATAAGAGCTATACACAGACATAAAAATATTATATTCCTATCTATTTTGTGAAGATATGGTAACTAAAGGACCAACATGGTATTTGTGTACATTTAGGAATGTTGAGTTAATCAATTGCAAGTGAAAAAGTGCCAAACCTGGGTTTTTCAAGCAGTATATATAGGAATTTAAGAATTTATTGTGCATATCTCTTTTTGTTATTGTATATCAATCTAAGTAGTAAAAAAAAGGAAAGAAAATACTTTGAAAAAAACACAGATAATGCCCCCTTAAAAGGGTATAATTAGCTTAGATGATTGGTTGTTGTATACATTGATTAATGAAATGAGTCTAACATTGCAATACAAGGCGAGTATTCAAACCATTAGATAGCATGATTAAGGGTATTTAACGTTTCGCTCGAACTAACAGAGAGATCATTATAAATATATAAAAATGTACTGGACGTTTCTCAGTATCTCATGGTCTTGAATAACAGATATATCACAATGCGGAACGCTGTTTTAATCTAATCTTACAGATCTGCTACTAAACCTTGCCAGAATAAGACTACTTTAGAAAAAATAAAAAAATATTCTTTACAATTAAAGATAGATATCAAAATGGTTTATTGTAGTTATATCTATATATTCTTCAAAATAAATCGACCGATATATTTAACTACAGATAGGTGATGACATTCCAATTTCTTCTGAGATACAATCTCACTTAAATCCACAACCATTGGACACGCTTTGTCGAAATTAAGATAAAGTTATAATAATGACGATTATAATAATAATAATGATACTACTAATAGGACTACTACTACTACTACTACTATCTATAATAATAATAATAATAATAATAATAATAATAATAATAATAATAATAATAATAATAATAATGATAATAATAATAATTATAATAATAATAATAAAATAATAATATAAATAATAATATAATAATAATAATAATAATAATAATAATAATAATAAAATAATAATAATAATAAAATAAAAATAATAATAATAATAATAATAATAAAATAATAGTAATAATAAAATAATAATAATAGTAATAATGACAATAATGATACTACTACTGACGACAACGACGACGACGATGATGATGATGATGATATAAAAAACAGCAATAATAATAATAATAATAATAATAAATTGATTTCAGATTAAGCATTGCCAATCGATATTATCTATCTCTTTACGCATGATCTCCTTAAACCCATCTTTTATCTGATATTTATGTAAATAATATAAGTTTTTACCAATAACAATTATCGGTACTGCATGGGGCGATGTGATTAACTCCCACCGCATTTACAAAGAAGCAATTCATACATTTATCTGTCCACATTTAGAGATAATCAAACCGGAACTGATTTAACTTCATAACAGTTATCACTTTGTTTATGACGTTCTTGATAATCAAGTTTTTATTTCAACACTTTGTTTTTAAGTCATAGGTACATATCTACTGTATCGCTATAATTCGAATAACTGCGTGTTGAAAAAAAATTCAAACACTTCAAAGGGAAATAATCTGTGTTTACCAAAACCTATTTCGATTTTCGATTGTTTCTACTTTTACCACTTGTACTTGACGTATACATGCAATACCACGTAAGAGCTATACACTGGAATAAAAAATCTTATATTCTTTATTTTGTGAACATAAGTTCAGGTCCAGTTGGGTGTGCATGTTAAATTAATCAATTGTAATAGGGGATGCTTACTCCTCCATGGCACCTGATCCCACCTCTTGGTTTCCAGAGGTCCGTGTTTGTCCATTTTCACCGGATTTGTATCTATGTCCTGGACATTCTATTGATTTATACTTTGGTATCTGAGATTTTTTATATTGTAAGTAAATAATTGCAAACTGGGTTGCTCAAGCAATTTTCCCAAAGTATATAGGAGTTTCAGAATTTCTATGCCTATGTATATCTTTTTTTTTATTGTATATCATTCTAATTAGTAAAAAAGGAACGAATACTAACAGCTAGCGCTCCTTGGCTTTCATGTTAGTAGTTTTTTGGTGAAGAGTGGTAAACATCTACTTTTTATGCCAGCGAATATGTCATGACCCAATCGGTTGCTCGTCTACTGGTTAAATTCTATCCCTCGGTTAAATATAACCAGGGATTAAAACTTAACATAGGGTTAAATTCTGTTGCTAAATTATGTTGCTAAATTATTGGTTGAAATTAACTTTGGTTAAACCACTTGTTAAATATGGGGAATTTAGTCATGCTTTGAGACTCGATTACTTAATTTAACTAATTAGGAGTTATCATTTCAACATTGCCGAAAGATTGGCACTATTATCAAACTTTAATTCTATGTTATATAACCCTCAGTTGCCATATTTAAACGAGGGTTACATTTGACCGGTGGTTAAATTTAATTAAAAGATAAACAAATGGGATCTGAACAAAATGCTTCCATGATGCACATTGCTCCATTATGAACTTATCATTCAGACAATGTATACTGGTATTGATGCATGAAATCGACTTTGCCATAGCGATTGAAACCTATTTAAGTACATGTAGGTCAGTCTTCAGATTTCTGAATACGACTGCAAATGATGTTGCTGTTGATGGGGTTATTCATGTCAGTAACTAACGTATAGAAGCAGTTGTTTCAACAATTATTAACTAAAGAAAACGTGTTTTAATTACATACATATACATCCTAACAACAGGTTAATTACCAGTTTTGCCAGAGTGAAATGTTTTCTATTTAGGTTATATATGCAATGTCGACATTATGATAATATAATTGCTTATCTCATAACATTACCATGAACTTTACTCGTGGATCATGAATTATGGACCTATGGTATAGATTGTTTTAAGAAATCGATGGCTTCGAAAGCGAAAACAGATTCTTAAAAATGTCAATGTCAATCTTAATTCCTCACATGCATGAGCAATCTGATTGGTAACTACCATCCCGTTACAGTAGAATAACCCGGACATAAAATGCCCTAGTTTACCAGTAAATATACTGTTAAACGAAAAGTATCAATATATGGCTGTTTAAAAGCTCTAAGCATTCTATCTTCCACTACTTCAAATATATAATGCTTTGAAAAAAATATCTCTTCGAATTGATCGATGGCGGAAACCATCCCAGTAACAGGTTACAGGTATATCAATAACATTGTCTGGCTCTGTTCACGCGTTTCCTATTTTCTGAACAATCTGTGGCATCTATTCTAAATATTGAATCAATAGATTTAATTTGACTTTGTTTCATTGGCTGTTGTTTCTCTAACACCGATTTAAGCACAAAGAATTCAAGGTTAGATACATAGATACACTGAATTGTTAGTTAAATTGAGCAGCCTTTTGGCAATAATATCTCATTTCCAAACACTCGGGTATATGGGAACTTTTGAGATACATCTCTGTAATAACGTGTCGGATAGAAAAATACTTTAAACAGGTAAGTGTGTGGGTGATCATGGTGTAATACACCTAAAAAATATTGCTCGATGTTATTTTACTTGACAAATTAATATGGTTAGTTTTAGTCGCATTTCTGAGGGGTTTCGCTGGAATCAGTGAGTGCTCTTTGTAACTGTAGCCCTAGATTAAAGATTTGCACGTGTTCGCTGTGTCTTCTACTTTATTGGTAATCTACCTTCTTCTGGCAATCAATAGTATAGATAATAAATGGGTATGTATTCGTGTAGATGATATCACGATAATCATTCTTTCTTGTTCTGTTTGCAAATCAAAGACTAACTCTGAATCCTTTCTATTCAGGATTGATAAAAAGTGGACCAATCTTCTAATACTTCATGTATTTATCATTTTAAATGTGTTATAACCATTTTTAACACTTCTTGTTTTCATTCATCATTCTTATCTATCTATTTATATCTTTTCTTTCTGTAAACTGACCCATCTATCAATCTATATATCTATTTATCTATCTATCTATCTATCTATCTACATATTTATCTATCTATCTATCTATCTATCTATCTATCTATCTATCTACTCGTCAACCTACCGGTCTGCCTGTCTATCTATCTGTCTGTCTACTTTTCCCTCCGTCTATCTGTCAATAAAATAAAACTATTTGTCTATCTTACCCTTCAGTCACTGGTCTGTTTATATCAAATCTGCTTTGTGTATTTCTGCATTGTTTCAGGTATACATCTGGCGAACTGTTAATCTGTCTGCCTGTCCGTTTTTCTTCTTGACTATACATCTATCTTATTGGCCTTCTGTTTCTCTGTCAATCAATGTACGGGTATATCTTAAAATCTGTTCACAAAGCAAGTCATTTGCACACAACTGATTCGAGATTGCGTTATGCATAAAACCGTAGACAATATATCAGACAGACTGTTTCCGTCCAGGTGGTCATCTCTTTATCTATTAAATACGATCTACTCGCAGGTTTTAATATTTATAAAAAAGTTTTACAGTTGTTTCATTTAATGAATACATAATCCCATAATATATTTTAAAAACCACATCTCGTACAGGTGCACAGAAGCACGACTTTACGTATTGAGGAGTTCGGTCAGTTAAGGTCACTGCAACGCACCACTGACCACTTAAGTTCTATTATCCGTAACAATAATGATTACACTAAATATTAATAACAATACCAAAGCCATAGATTTATAAGAAGCCAAAACAAATGCTCAAGAAAATCGTTTCTGCCAATAAAACATCATCAGTTGAGCTAGTATTTAATATAAATGTATATTACCAAAACGGAAAACACACCTAAATGTGTTGCCAAATACGTCTAATAGGACTCACTGTAAAAATACATATATTTGTCAATTGATATTATCTTCTGATTTCAGGCAAACAATGACAGCATCGTATGACTGGCAAGCAAACAAAAGCTTAGCAGAGTGCAACAGATACATGCTTACTAATGAAATAGCTTTTGATGTAGGCTTCTTGGTCGGAGAACATCGTGACGTGGTCGGGGCACATAAGTTTATACTCATTAGCAGAAGTTGTGTTTTTTACGCAATGCTTCATGGATTGATGGCGGAAAGATCAGATGAATACATCGAAATACCAGATATCAGCAAAGAGACATTCAAACAAATGTTAGAGTAGGTAAATTATATGTGTATGCTTATCTTGCCGCGCGCGTGTGCGTGCGTAATGTGTGTGTGTGTGTGTGTGTGTGTGTGTGTGTGTGTGTGTGTGTGTGTGTGTGTGTGTGTGTGTGCATAGATGAGAGTACGTTCGTGCATCAATTATTTTAGCTTGAGAAGTTCGCTTTCATTTTGATTTCGCATGCTCATCTAAGGACCAAAATTTAACAACAGCAAAAATCCCCATGTATACAGTATATCATGGGAAGTTACGAATCTCTTTAAAAAATAAATTAAAATATTCTTTTGGTTAAAATTCATTAAAATAGCTTCGTCATCTTATATACATGTATATATATTTAAGGATTGTTTTTCATTTTTTGAAATAGCATGGAATATATATGCAATGGATAATGGAAAAGATCATGGAACAATTCTGTGTGCTGCACATTGAATATTTTCATAATCCATTGCATATATATTCCATGCTATTTAAAACAAACGAAAGACAATCCTTACATTTATATAATTTGATATGATATATATATATATATATATTATATATATATATATATATATATATATATATATATAATATATTACCATTTTCTGTGAAATTTTAGTCAGCTGGTTACGTAATTGACTATGCGGAGTTTTTCATATGACGTAACAGCTAAACAGCTGTGTGAGACGAGAAGTAGTTCCCTTTTCTGCCAGGGAATACTAAATGAAACTATGGTTTATTTTCTTATTTTCATATCATTTTGAAAGAAACTAGTCATATGGAAAATTTTGAATACTCTTTGTCAGATTTGAATCGAGATTATTTTACATTCGATCGCTTGGTGCAGGAAGGTTAAATGTTTCAGAAGAAATGACCGCAGCCATTATCATGCTGCTGAATGATGACTGGTTTATTTGCCACAAATTTGTGTTTGAATTCTGATATATTATTAATGGGATATACCATAGAAAGTTTGAGTGTGACTTAGGAGAAGGGAGACAGCTAATATTCGTTCATGACAACTGAAAATAGCCATTCTATTTGACATTTTTTGCCAATCAGCTGGGAACCGGGATGACTAATTGAGTTATTCGTATGTAACTTATGTATTTCACACGGCCTGATTTCACAGGTTGCGACTGACGAATTGTTTCTGACTGGAATATCCGGTGAAGGCAAACAAATCGACCTGATTATCAGATATGCTTGACAAAGTTGCACAATGCCTAACTCTCTTTTTAATGTTCAACAGATAAATTAAAGTTGTATCTACGAAGCAAACTTTCATTTCTATGGTCTGTGGTTCTGGTCATAACATGACCTAGATAATCGCGATATGGGCCAGTAGGGCTGTACAGTGTGCTACAGATGTAGTCTCATGTTTCTGATTTCTTTCTGTGATTTTTGTTTGTTTTCTGGTAGACCTAATGTATGGCTTTTAAGATTAAATATATAAGAAATAAACAAGTGATATTCTATTTTTTATTGATTCATTCATGTATTCTTACGCTGAAAAGTAAAGCGGTTAATATTCGAGTCACGTGAATTCAAATACTGACATATGCAATATATCGCTCGATATACTTGCAATGAAGGTAATTGCAGTCTGTATGTAAGTACATGTACTTATAATCATCACTGATAGTATAACCATTATTAATTTCAGATTTATTTACTGTGAAGATACAAAAGTAGAAATAAAGAATGCTCTTTCGCTTCTTTACGCTGCAAGAAAATACGGACTGACTGGACTGGAAGATAAATGTGTCCGGGTACTAGAACACGGTATCACTGTGGAAAATGCTTGTACACTATTAGCTCAAGCAGACAAATTTGACGAAACACACTTAAAACAAAAGTGCTTAGAATTCATATTTCACCAGCCAAAAGACATTTTGAAATCAAACAGTTTCTGTGAACTTTCTGATTCGTTGGTCAAAGAAATTGTGCGTTCGGATGATCTGGATGCGAAGGAAGACATTGTATTTATGGCAGTGTTACGTTGGTCAGAACTAGAATGTATGCGGAACGACTTGGTGGTAAATGCGCAGAATCAAAGATACATTGTGGGCGGTATTTTGTATAACATTCGTTTTCCGGTTATGAACGAAGACTATTTTAATAAAGTTGTAGTAAAAACGGAAATATTGTCTCCTGCGGACGTAAACTCGTTGAGAAAATTTTTCAGAGGGACAGAAAAAGATTTAAAGAAATTTAAGTGTGACAGAAGATGCACAAGTGTTAACCAAACAATGAGTTGGAGATTCGGACCCGTCAGTTGTATTCATAGTGAAGAGACTGCTATATCGTTCACCGCCTCTGTAGAGGTTCTTGTTGAAGGTGTAGAGGTAGATGGATCTGGATTAGAGGAGGAAATTTATGATGCAACTCTAGCTATTTACGACGTAAGCAATACGAAACTAGCGGAAACAAAATCTAAAATAGAGCTAAAAAAGAAATTTCCTACTTGTAAAATACTATTTCCCGCAGCTCCAAAAATTTTGAAAGGTTACAAATATACTGTGATATTGAAAGTTCAAGGACAGCATGGTTACTATGGCGCCAGCGGAAGATCGAATTTACAAATAAACGGAACGGAACCCACCTATATAAATCCTGAGGGAGATTTTACAAAAATTATTTCTAGAAAAGATCTAGTCCCTGCTATCTTAGTTCGCCCATATATATGGTATTGATAACAATTAATGGGCGTCTGTGGTTACAAAAAACAATTTCAGTGCAATAAAATGCAGCAATATGTATTTAAATGCAATATGTAAGAAACTGATGCAATGGATCTGAAATTAACCAGAACCAAATAAAGATATAATAAAGATAATGTTTATCCTGGCCGTTAATTTCCTTTTTGTGTGGAGCATGAACGTACAATATAATACATAAGTTTGATATCCCGCAATTAAGTCAATTGCCAAAGCCAACATGACCAAAATATATATAATGTCCATTAGAAAACTGTTATAAAATGTACAGAAATTTCAGATAAACGAACCACTGTGTATTCCCATCACAGTCATCACAATTTGCATCTTTTAAACACCAAGACAGAAACGACCAACATATTTTATGTTTAACTCGGGACATTTGGATATCTGCTGGATAATAATTTTGTTTCGTCTTTTTATTAGCTGTAACATATATAATTGTATCACGGTTACCACATCAGGAATGCCACATAAAAAAAACCCTTAATGCACTAGCGTCAGTCAATAGCACAAGTCAAAATTTATGGCCTGTCACCCAATGCTAATGACATCTCCATATCGGCGAAAAATTCTTGACTGGCTGTATATAACAAAATGAAAACAATGAACGTGTCACTCTTTCTGTAACACGGCAACATAGTATTATAAGTAGCACCTATATACTTCCACAAACAATATCAAGCATCTGTTAGAATACTCTCTGCTTTACTGACAAAATGTATCGGGTCTTATGTGATCCGTATGTGTACATATCTCTTGGGAGTGACCCAATGCCAGTGTTGTTTTTTTTTTCATAGTAAATAAACATATTCTTCGAAATCACGACTGCGTCTCTGTAGTTTACACAGTGCAATGTTATTTGCGAATAGTTATCAATACGACCTTGCTGTTGTCAACTGCATATTGATTATAAACACAATGCAATTTCACGATCATGACTACAGAGATCTATCGACCATTTTCCCTACATTTTGTTTTTGCTTCGAAGACTGAAATTTACATATGAAATAGTTTTAAAAAACTCTAAATGAAATGTTGCTTTAGATCTTTTATATGTTATACTGTTGCAGTGCTAAGTGCAAAAGAATTGAATATCTTTATCATTGAATGTTTTTGAAAAGAAAATATACTTGACCATGATAAAAATAGTTTTTCACAGCAACAGTTTAAATCATCTTTATTCATTCAATGCACATTGTGAAAACGTTTGTTGAAATGAAACACAGTTGTGTATTTAAACAACCGTATAACACATTTGACATGGCTACCGGGGATATGATAAACCTCTGACGGCGCCTACAAGAGTTACATTTGATCACAAAGGCATAATGTATTTTAAAGTGTTATGTAACATAACTAAACTTTTCATAAAAAAGTTTAACCCTATACATTTGTTCTCGGATGCTTACTCCTCAACATTACTTGATCCCACCATTGGACATCATCATATCTTATTATTTATTCAACAGCGTAACTTTGTGCAGGTTTTAACATCGTCCTTTCTCCTACGTGCTCAGCCCTTTCATTCCTACAGACCACAATAGACCTGTCTAAACAATAGAAAAGAGAGTACCATTTATAAATATAGGGGCGAAAGGGTGAGAGTTGTGTTTCAATGTCTTTTTGTTTTGGTTCTTCACTGCAAAAATCGTATTTCAAATATCTATTGTAATGTCGTTGTGACACAGTGAAGATTGCAATTGTAAATTGATAAAATACTGTAAATATATTACACAAAGGTAAAAAGGGGCCTCCGTAGACGAGTGGTTAGAGCATGATCGTTCTTTACAAACCATGAAATCTTTCATCTCGGGGATCGAGCCCCGCTGGAACCTAACATGATTTTGTGAGGATGTTTGCTTGTTGAGTCGCGGACGGTCGGTGGTCTCACTCCGGTCATATAGTAACCCCCCCCCCCCCCCCACACACACACACACACACCATAACAAACTGGCCGCCACCATATAATTCGTAGATTGTCACCTAAAACATCATTCAGATCAAACAGACAAACCAACATACAGACAGGTATAAAATTTAGTGGGTAATTTTTTTTATGAAACAGTTGCATAAATTCCAAACTTCAATTTAATAGACCGGTACTTTTATCACGTGATTCCAATCGTTATACCTCGATAAGTTGCTCGATCAATAGGTTGTTTCCCCTTGTAAAATAGTGTACAACAGACTACACAAAAGTTCATGTCACAAATGAGCAAGTTCAAATAGAAAAGCTGAAACAGCGATCTGCGGTCCTGAAATTTCCATCTAAATTTGCACGTTTATTGAAATAGAAAAATTAAACACTAATTGAGAATCAAAACGCATCCGATTATCTATATATAATCCTATCAAATGTAGAGACTAGATCTAGTTTGGCTAAAGATTTGTGACGGATAATGCTGTAGATAAACAGGAAGGTTAAACAAGAAATGCCGCAATACTGTGATAATCTCGTTTTCGGAAACAGTAGAAACTTTAATTCATGCTGTTTACTAGTATTGTTTCTATTCATCATTTGTTTGATGGGAAGATATTTTTTAAGATGTAAAGTCTTGAATTCGGTATACCTGTACCAGCTATTTCATTTTGATGCATTTGATAATAGGATATAAAAATCACAGATAGCAAAGTATTAATCTTTAGGATGTCCAGGGGACAAATATACAAAAACATTGGACAAACACGGACCTCGGGAAATCCTGAGGTGGACTCAGGTACCATAGAGTATTATATTAAGCATCCCCTGTTGATTGGTCACAACTGCCTCGAGTCCATAGTCAAATTCAAATGATATAAATGAGGAATAAATCCTAGTCACAATTGGTACAGATGTCTCAAAAACACTGTTTAATAGTATACTCAACATTTCATTTCGTGAAACGGAGTAATTGCCAACAAGACAATTATACCGACCGTGAAATTTAAGCAATGTTGACATCAAACGCGATTCTCAATGTCCCTGTGACAATAACTTATCAGTATGTAGGTTGTCTCTGTGTATGAAATATCCATATGTTGAACACGCCCTGGCATATCAGATCACTTGCGAGATATAAACATCATATACAGATGATTGCGGGATATTACTACTTAATTGTGGAAAATTGACGTAAATGAAAAAAAAATGAATTATTTGATTAATTATACATTTAATTGATTTAAACATGGAGTAATTAGTAAGGAGACTCAAATATTGATTGACATAATATCCTTGGCAAACCAGCGATTTTAATGGAATATCGGGATAGACTTGACATCGTTGTTTTCGGGACTTCTTTTATGAGAAATTTATAAGTCAGAAAAACTAATTAAAAGGAAAAGGAATAGATAAAAAAAAATACTCTGGAAAAACTTTTGCATCATCTGCAAAACGCTACAAAAATTAATTTTCCGTCATTTCCTGGATGATAAACTTATGTACCAGACATATTTTTCAGATTCATTTATTAATCATTATACAGAGAGTAACTGCTTATATTGATGAGCCGGCTGGCTCAGTCGGTAGTGCGCTCGACTCTTGATCGTGAGGTTGTGAGTTCGAGTCCAGCCGGCGGCAGGTTTGTTTCCTGTCTGTCGGATGAGACAGTAAAAACCGTGGTCCCGTGTCACAGTACAAATGTAGGTGTCGGCACGTTAAAGAACCCTCACTGCTCAATGGCCGTAAGTGCCGAGCATAGGCCAAAATTTGAAGCCCTTCACCGGCATTTGGTGATGTCTCCATATGAGTGAAATATTCTTGAGTGGGACGTTAAACAACAATAAACAAACAAACAAAACTTATATTGGTATAGGAAAGTTTCTTGACCTCAGTTTGATTTAAAATTATTTTCCTTTTATTATAATAAAGTCAGGTACCTGTCATATATAAAAATTCTCAGATACCAAGGTATAAATCATTAGGATGTCCAGGATATAGGTACTAATCTGTTTAAACAAAATGGACAAACACGGACCTCTTAAAATCAAGATTAAAAACAAAACATTTTAGTCAAAACAACAATGTGCAAAGTTAACCGTTTCCTTATCCAATTTCTCTTTTTTCTTTATGGAAGTAATAAACGAACAGTAATCTTACATGCAGTATACACGAAGAGTTCTGCCAACTGCCTTTAGTAAACTTAACAAAATAAGTTTATGAAATTATCAAACCAGCAATAGATTTTTAGGATGAAATGAATGTGGTTTAATCTAGACTTCTACATCTTAAGAATTTTAGTTCTTGTCTTAGCAATAGCTTTACAACTATTGGTGTACAATTATTGTATTTAAAATGGCCTCATGATATTTTAACAGTAAACCAATTATTAAAGAAGATGCATTGCAGATAATAACGGAAATGCAGATGAAAATAATACACTTGGAATATAAAACATATGCTCGAGATATATACAGGAACCTCGCTTAAAAACCAGATCAGTTAGGAGACCACTGCTCATGAGAGACTGTAAAACTTCAGTCTCTTCATAATGTCTTAACTTATTAACCCCTCGAGTTTCATTTTGACTTGCATAGCTCATTGATTGATAGAAGAGTTCATTGTGTCTCAGGGGTGGATGAGTTATTATTTCATTCCAAACCTTCACTTTATATGCATAAGACAACACCTGACTAACCAGACAACATTAGCAGCATATTGTCTTCTAGACATCCTTATATTTAACGCATAGGTATCTGTACCTTTTACATCTTAAACTCAGTAATCTTACAGGCAGTATACACGAAGAGTTCTGCCAACTGCCTTTAGTAAACTTAACAAAATAAGTTTATGAAATTATCAAACCAGCAATAGATTTTTAGGATGAAATGAATGTGGTTTAATCTAGACTTCTACATCTTAAGAATTTTAGTTCTTGTCTTAGCAATAGCTTTACAACTATTGGTGTACAATTATTGTATTTAAAATGGCCTCATGATATTTTAACAGTAAACCAATTATTAAAGAAGATGCATTGCAGATAATAACGGAAATAAGTTTATGAAATTATCAAACCAGCAATAGATTTTTAGGATGAAATGAATGTGGTTTAATCTAGACTTCTACATCTTTCCGTACTTACTTTTTGGTTTAGTCCTCACTGGATACTAGTAGGTATGGTGACACATCTCTTGCCAGTGTCATTTTAATGTTATTTTGCTTTTTTATCTAGAATTTAAACTTTTCCAGGTCAAGAAAGAGTTCACAAAACTCCGCCCTGACAGGATATTACAAATAATCCAAATCAAACAAGGTGTAATACACCAACAATTATAAAAATAAATAAAACTAAGAGAGACTAAAAATTATTCCATATATTTTAATACTTCCATTCTTTCCAGGAGATATTCATTTGAAATGAAATGAAAAATTAAATGTAATGTAACTAAGGATGATTCATTTATCCATGATTCCAAGCTTTGATTGAAAAAATGTGCCATCTCCCTTTGTTGCAAGCTGGGAAATGAAACAAAAATTGAAAATAAAATCATGTTGAATTAACTGTAGGATAAACGTACAATATAAAACAAAATCTTGATACCAGAAGACATTTAAAAGATGCTCATATATCAGAATTTGGGAAATGTACCTTTATGAAATGCTGCTCTGGACATACATCTTAAACCTAAATAAGAATTTCCACGTTGAATACAAAAGAATAATTCAAACATCATATTCACTAACAATTTGAGACAAGGAACATATAATGAATATATTGTATGATTCTATATAACATGTTGAATTGGGGTGTTTGACGAAAACAACATTTTAAGACACTATACATGCTGTAATTATTTACATATTATCAGAGTCATATTTATCCCAGGACTTGGTATTAATGAAATACAAGATGTGCCTGTTAACCAGAAGTCCCCCAAGCATGGACACTTTTAAACCAAATGCCAAACCAACGTGTGAGATGAATTTAAATATGCGCTATGTTTTGGTTTTTTTTCAAGTCACATCATGTATCACCACATACATGTACTGCGACAGATTTGAATATTGTACTTGAATATAATTATAGTTTAAACTAAAGTGAAATGTGTCGTTTCCTGCCAATTTTGAAATTTAATTCAATTTTTCTTCCAGATTTTAATCAGTTTTGGACATTGATTGAGGTATTTCTGCCTAAAATAATAAATTGCCAGGTGAAAGATGATATATATAATTACCTTGTTAATCTCTTTATGTCTAGTTTTACTGACTATCTCCTCCATGATTTCACCATCTCCTTTTACTAACCTACAATACAACAGAAAATTGTGAACTTTGATCTACTTTCATTATTGCATCATGCACATGTATTTCGGGGGATTGAAAATGATCTAATCAACATTGCAAGGTACAAACTTTGAGTTAGCTCATCAACCGCTGAAAAACAATAGACTCTTCTGTAAATAAATGACAATAGGCCAGTCCAAATATCTTATTAGGGGTAAATTGGTTAACATTTCCATGTGAAAATGTACTATAATGTTTTAAGCAGTTTCTCATTGTCTTTTGTTACACATCTAATCATTTCTAACAGTATTTGTAAGTATCAAAGAGTGAAAATCCAATTCAAAAAGTTTCTAAAACTAATAAATATATATTTTTAAAATGTATGTAAATAATATATATAACTTAAATTGATTAAGATATAAAATTGTAAAATTCAAAATACTAGAAATAATTGAATTTGAAACAAAGTTGTACCTATTACGACCAGTCTCTGGGTCATACACTCTTCGAACTACACTCTGTTGCTTTTCCCATTCTTCTTTTGTCATGGGCTTCATTGTACGAGGAACAGGTCCACTAGATTCTATGATAAAAAAATAGCATGTTTAGCATATAATATGCATTTTATATAAAACTGGTCTGGTGTTCAGAATTTAGAAGGATTGGAATTCAAAAGTTATTTTGTATTTGAAAAAAAAAGAAGGGAAAAAAATCTGGATTTTTTACCATGATCGACATCAGAAAGTGATTGGTTTTAAGAAGGACAGGGGTCAACATTAATGTTTGTCCAGTTGTCTGGGACAAGTCCATTTTGTGTTCAGAAAAACTGATGTTATTTCTCACTTGTCCAAAAGGACAAGTGAAATTGTTGAAACAAAAGTTTAAAATTCAATAAAGATTATTCTTGTTTAAACACAAAACAATATATTTGAATGTTACTCTTGACTTTTGGACAAGTCATTTTTACATTCGTAAAACAGATTTAAATACTTCTTGTCCAAGTAGAAATTTTCATTACTGTTGACCACAGAAAGATCTTGGAAGTTGCACTGTACAATGGACAACTATGTGACTACCTTGCTTAATATTTTTCTTTGTTGCTGATGATGTTAATGATGATGATGAAGGTTTGGGTATTGATGGTTTCGTTTCATGATCTTTTATCTTATTTTTCTTCTTTTTCTTTGACTTCCTTTTCTTCTTTCCTTTCTTTTTCTTCTCTTTTTTAACTTTTTTATGTTTCTTTCTTTCAGGAGATGAACTTGAGCTTTATAAAATGATAAGTACAATATTATTATAAAGTGATTGAATGAAAAAAAACCCACTAAATATGAAAGCAAAAAAAATAATATACAGTGGAACCTGTCTTGAGAGACCACCCATCTGCTACTGAAATGTGGTCTCTCAAGACAGGTGGTCTATCAAAAGATCTTTTATCTAAAGGATTATCTAACCAAGTGGCATTTATAATGTGGTTTCAAAAGACAGGTGGCCTTTCATGAGAGTGGTATTTTAAGACAGGTTTTACTGTAGTGACAATTTATGATTAAGTCAAAATGTACTGTGTACCAGTCTCCATGTCCAAGTTGTTACAGCATTGCGCTTTTTACCATGAAATCTCTCAGCTCCAGTCAGCGAGGATTTGAGTCCCACTGGAACCTAAGCTGAATTTGTGAGAAAGTTTGCCTGCTTACTTGAAGGAAGACTGGTGGTCTCTTCCTTGGTACATTGTAATTGGGTTCTTCTCTCCTCCACGATATAACTGAAAAATTGTTGAGTTTGCTGTAAAACACCAATATGAATCAAACAAACAAACAAATGTACCAATAGTTAAAAACAAAATAAATCACAGTACAGATTCTCCTGTGTGTGTACATGTATAATCCACTATCCACATGCACACAGGCATACAAAGAGGGGGCAGGCTATATAAATGCACGAATGGTATAAGCCATATAACATAAGTACTCAGGGCTCATCCGGTCATTAGCCAATGTAACCACTGACTAATTTTTTTTCAGGATTGGCTAGAAAAAATTGTAATTGGCTAGTTTTCTCCAAGCAGAACTGTTTGGTAATATATTCAATCAAGGACTATCAACAAATGAGTCCCTTTAATAATTTTATAAATAGAGCTAACAAAATCTGTTGAATCCTGCTGGATACAGTATGATAAGAACAATACGATATATTATTAAACTTTAAAATAAAACTTGATTTAATTTTTACAGTACATATGTTTACATGTGGCAGGGTTAATCATATAATTATGGTGCTCCTACTAGCTTAATTGAGCTAGTGGGGTAGACTTGTAAACCAGTGGTTCCAGGTACAAGTCCCATCAGAGGCAGTATTTGACTCCACTACATTTCATGTTTTGGCACCCATGTTGGAACCTGGGTTCTTCCTTGTAGAGTGAAAGTGATTAATTATCCTGGAATATCACCCTATAGGAGAAAGCGACCTCAAAAAGAGTCAGGACGACTCTTTCAATGGAGGGGGATAATGTGGCTGGGTTAATTATATGGTGCTCTTATTTGCTTGAGCTAAGTAGTACGGTTTCTGCTTAAGCTTAAATGATTCATTGAGCACAAGACTTGTAAACCAGGGGTCCCAGGTTCAGTCTCTCAGAGGCAGTATTTGTCTCTGTTACATATATTATTGAGCATCTTGAAAAAAAGATAAATATACATTTAAAAAGGTTGAACTTCAACACATACAGCTGTGCCTATGTAAATTTCTGAAGTATATTTTAAATAGAAATAGATCGGGATCAGAATTTCTGTCCAGCATGCTTGGCCTAATAGGAAAACAGAGTTACATGTATAAATGAATAATAGATTGCCGCTTTCAATTGAAAAAAAATCCAACCTTCTAGATCTACTTCTTTTGCGTTTGTGGCGCTTTCTATGATATGGAATTGATTCGCTGCTACTACTACTCGATCTACTGGAGCTGGAGCTACTGTCTGTACTTTCAGTTTCACTTGAGGAATCTCGCCCGTGTTTCCGTTTTTTAAATTTCTTCGATTTTGATCGTCTCTTAGGTGAAGGTGATCGAGAGGCGGATCTATATTTTCTTTTCTTTTTATGCGATTCCATAACAGGATTAAACTAGAAATAGATCTATTTGCACCACGTTAACAATAACATAAATAAAAATCTGTTTTGCCTTTTTAAAAGGCTTTTGCTTTGCAAGCTTTGGTGATAAATTGTTTCACTCCAGTCTTTTAGATCCCATAGAGAACATCTTTTTGAATTGTGATCACCGATTTAGTATGGAATAGCATAATTATTTTATAAAAAAATGTCTACGTGGAAATTAAACCCAGCTATCCAGTCACTGGCCCTTGAGCTTGTTCATGATTAACGTACTCGGGTTCGGTGTACAGGTATTTTTCTCATAGGTGATGGTCATAATTGTAATGAAACGAAATCCAACAAATGGAGTAAAATTATTTTGTTCAGAATAGATCTACTGCATATTTTACATTGTATACATGATTCTCATATTTTTATTGACTTTTAATAGATTTGATATGATTAAAAGCGGCAATCAATTTTTATAACATAAAATTCGTTTCTGTATTTTATCAGTTCACTTTTCGATTTCCCTAGTAGCGGAAGTCGCCGTAAAGAGCGTCAAAATGGAGAAATAGGTTGTCAAGAAGAATCGGACTTTTAAATGTGTAAATAATGGCAGTCGTTGGAATGGTCCCAGCGTTTTCAGCCTTTCAAAAACAACTCAAAACTTTATGTCTTAAGGAGTTTCCATGCGGTGTTGGCACTTGGGTAAATAAATGTCTACATGTTTTCCTTCAGTTTCCATTTCAGGGATTTGTAAAAATCACAATAAATAAATAATTCAAGAATTCAAATAACATCACACACGCGTTTTTTACCGTTTTCTATATGGATCTATATATTTATGGTACGCAGTCTTAGCCAAAAGCCTATTGTCTCAAAATAGCTCAGGTAATATGAACTAAGGCAATGCCTTGAAAGAGAGCCCAGCTCCTTGTTAACACACAGGAAAAAGCATTTATCGAGAATCTATATGATCGTTGTAGAGCAACACCTTTCCTGCAAAACGACATAACATAATTATGATGTCAGATATTTAGAACATAATTTGCAGTTCCAGTATTGCTGTGAACTTAGTCTGCAAAACATTTGCTAGTACAGTAATTAATTGACTCATCAAAATTGTTTAGAAGATTACTTTTTCAACTCTCCTACGAATTACTGAAAACATGGTCATTTACCGAGAACACAGTACAAATTACTGAAAACACAGTACAAATTACCGAAAACACGCATTTCAGTGCATCAATTAAATACATTTTCATTCTGAAGACAAAATTTTAGCTTCTGAATGTTTCTCTTAGCCATATCAGAAACTTTACGTGTCAAAAGTTGTTAAACCCCACCGCCATTTTGAACTGTTGTCACCTCGTATGGTACAGTCATGGGAGATATATATTCGTCACTTATTTTATTTTCTTCTTTGTTTTATGATTTGTGGATTTTTTCAGAATTTAAAAATTGTTGGTTTTATATAAAACAAAGAAGAAAATATCATAAGTGATGAATATATATGTCCCATGACTGTATGTTGAACCCGACCCTATAAGCTGTTAAGTAGTATGATTTGTTTTGTTGTGAACAATATAGTGTATTAATTAATCAAACAAACCAATATCTTTTCTTTTTTCAAAAGTAAAACACGATGCATCATGTTAAATTATTTCTATATTTTATTCATCATTCCTTGAGTTGATTACCTATCTGAAAACAGTGTCCTGAAGTAGCAGATCTTTAATAGAAATCATTTTGCAAGATTAATTCAGTAAACAAAAAATGCAAAAAAGTTATAGTTACTTTACTTCCTTGAATGAGTTTGAGTCCATACATGCATGTTATCTGCAAATTAGATCGTGTTTTCGGTAAATGACAGTGTTTTCGGTAATTTGTAGTTCCTCTTTTTAAATATTCATGGAGAAAATAAATGTGACTCTACTGGTCAGGGACCAATTCTTGCCAAGTACCAATTCTAGCCAACTTATTTTTTATTTGGTCCGATATTTTCTGGTTTCTCTGAGAAATTATTTTTTTCTTTTTGCTTGGCAATCAGAATAGTGTCTTGTTCAGGAAACACTTACAAATCTGTAAAAGTATGCATGCATGTGTTTGCACATTCCATGCAAGTGAAAAACAGTTGGTGAGAATTGGTACATGTACTTGGTGAGAATTGGTTGATGTTGTTACCCATGTGAGATCTGATAGATCAGGGCATTACATGGCTTACCTTAATTTTTATGACAGTTAAGAGTTAGGATAGGAATGAAAATGTGTCAGAAACATCTCAGTATGATAAATATACAAAATAAGGCAATGGCCATTGCCTTGAAAGCAAGTGCAGCTCAAAATGTATCCACTTGGAGTCTATCCAATCTCACAAGGGTACCGGTGTTTCACTTTTATACATATGGAAGTTGTATGATTTCAAAAATACTATTTCAATGTTTTTGAATGTTAATTGATAACAATTCATTTGAATATAGAAATGATACATTTTAGTCAGTAAACTTTAAAAGCACTGCAGACTTTTATGATACAAATGATAAAAAAAAATTGACACTACATGTATTTTATACTTGTTTGGATTTTTTTTTCAGAAAGAAACAAAAACCAAAAATCTCCAGCATCTTAAAAAGAAAGAAAATGTTGAAAGCAAATATTCTGTAACCTTGAAAGGTATGTTTATATATTTTCTTTTCTCCTGCAGTTTTACATGTTTTATTGTTATGAAAAATTGTTGTGTGTGGGTTGTGCCAGTATTTTAAGCTAAATATCTGAAAATATTGAAAACTGTATAATTTATATATATATCCAAAGTTTCTGGATACTGGCCACTGTCACGGCACACTGTCTTTGAGCTGATACATCTAACAAACAGTACTCTTTTAACACTGCCTGTCTTGAAATACCACTGCAGGTATTAATATCATCAACATTAACGACCTCATTCGCAATCCAAAATCTGCTACTTTTCCCCCAATCAATGCCAATTTTGAGCAAACATTTTCCAGTTATGTTCACTGTGTTGCTCACATTTGGGACACAAAAAGGAGAATTAATTTACAACATGTACAGCTGTTACATGTTTATATAAGTAGCATTCAATCAAACATCATGTTTTAGATAAAACCATGTTAAATAAATCACAAATGGCCAATGGTACTTTTGTCCCAGTAAAAGGGTAGAGCTATTAACCCCTTCAGGTCAGTAAAATCATCACCCGTTGTCTTTAAAATTCTTGTATTAAATTATATCATACTGTGGTATCTCGATTTGCTGAAATTTTGCTATTTGCTTTTTTTTTTATCTTTTTTATTGTAAAGCTGCCACATTTCAACTTTCAAGAAAAACAATGATTGAAAATATCAGCATAAAAATGAGATATAATGAAAAGATGTTATGTTTATGATTGGGAAAAAAAAAGATATGATTTGCAGTTGGAAATATAGCTCAGTATCGCCTATAAATTTGGAGGACAAAAAGCCTTGTTGTAGTACATAATACATCATCATCTGAAATAAAATTTTACCATGTAAATTCATTATTTGGTACTGGTAATATCTGAATGTATTTTAATCTCGCTCTACATATACATTGCACATGTTGCAGATTTTGGTGCTAACCATGAGAAGACTGAAACACTCGAGGAGTATGTGGGATCTAAACATTCTCCTTGGAACCTTGACTACAGCTGGAGTGAAGAGGCAAAAAAGCTGAGAGAGTTGGCTGTGAAATCACCTTGGCTTATCGATGATAACTTTGTACTGAGTTATTTTAAAACACTGAGAATCATAGACAAAAATGTAAGTACAAATGTACAATGTAGAATTTTTTTTTTCACTGAGTAATTTGAATAGTGCCCCTTTTTAGCATCATGCTGCTATTAAACTTTGTGGAAGAATGCATATTATGTGTGAAGACCTCTACAATTTCCTGAATAGACATTTTCATGATAAATGTGCTCATGTATCTTTTGTCGGCAACAATACACAGATCCTTGCAAGAAAATTGACGTGGAAATTTTGGTGACGAATGTTGACTCATGATACATGGTGTAAGAATTGAAAGTCATAAGTCTTTAAGACACTGAAGTCCCATGTCACAATACAAGTGTTAGGTAGAAAAACCCTCAATGAAATTCCATATAACAATACAGATGATAGGTAGAAAAACCCTCAATGAAGTCCAATATCACAATACAGATGGCATCTAGAAAAACCCTCAATGAAGTCCCATATCACAATACAGATGATAGGTAGAAAAACTCTCACTGAAGTCCCATGTCACAATACAAGTGTTAGGTAGAAAAACTCTCACTGATGTCCCATGTAATAACACAGAATTTAGCTAAAAGAAAGGGGGCTGAGTGGTTAGAGCATCACACTTTTTACCATGGTATTAACCATGAAATCTCTCACTTCTGGTTAGCAAGTTTGAGCTCCCTGGAACCTAAACTGATTTTTGTGAGAAAGTTTACTTGCGGAAGGCTGGTGGTCTCATCTTGGATAGATTGTAATTGGGTTCTTTCCACCATTGAAAAATTGTTGAGTGTGGCATAAAACAGTATTCAAAATCAAAAAGCTAAAAAAAAAAACTTAATGAAGTCCTATGTCACAATACAGGTGTAAGGTAGAAAAACCCTCACTGAAGTCCCATGTCACAATACAGGTGTTAGGTAGAAAAACCCTCACTGAAATCCCATGTCACAATACAGGTGTTAGGTAGAAAAACCCTCACTGAAGTCCTATGTCACAAGTAGGTAGAAAAACCCTCACTGAAGTCCCATGTCACAATACAGGTGTTAGGTAGAAAAACCTTCACTGCAGTCCCATTTCACAATACAGGTGTTAGGTAGAAAAACCCTCAGGTTTTGGCTAAAACAAACCTTACTGACGTCCCATGTCACAATACAGGTGTTAGGTAGAAAAACTCTCACTGAAGTCCCATGTCACAATACAGGTGTTAGGTAGAAAAACCTTCACTGATGTCCCATTTCACAATACTGGTGTTAGGTAGAAAAACCCTCAGTTTTTGGCTAAAACAAACCTTACTGAAGTCCCATGTCACAGTACAGGTTTTTGCTAAAACAAACCTTACTGAAGTCCCATGTCACAATTCAGGTGTTAGCTAGAAACATCCTCACTGACTTTTTATAACTTAAGCCCATATCACAGTGGAAATTTATGAATTTAAACTTTATTAATATTTGATGACTTTCATGCATCAATAATTGAAATTTCCATATGACACCTAAAACAGTGACAAATCAAAAATAAACAAATGTTTGTTTTGTTCCTTGAAATCTAAATTATTTTCAGTCCAAAATGTCTGATAAGAATTTTTTTTTTCATTTCAGGTAACAGAGGTAGATGATGACTTGCTACAGTTTCAACAGTTAGAGGAACTGACACTTAGTGTTAATCATATCATATCTGTAAATTCCAGAAATCTACCTAACAGCCTAAAGGTAAGGAGGCACAAAATTCTTTATTATTTAAATTTTATTCTCATATGTAATTGTGAGCTGGCCTGGTACAACTCTTGATTGTGAAGGTCGTGAGTTCGAGTCCTGCCTGTGGCAGGTCAGATTCCTCACCTTCGGATGAGTCAGTAAAATTAAAAACTGAGGTCCCATGTCACAGTAGGTGTCGGCATGTTAAAGAACCCTCACTGCTGAATGGCCATAAGTGCCAGGCATAGGCCAAACTTTGAAGCCCTTCACTGGCATTGGTGATGTCTCAATATGAGTGAAAGATTCTTGAGTGGGACATTAAACAACAATACAACCAGTACAATACATTATGTCTGTTTGTTTATTCATGATTTGTTTTGAGATTGGGAACATTTAGTATCGGATATCAGTATCACAGAAACAATATAACTTTGAAATGTTGCATATTGTTGTACAATATTTGGCTGTTGGGAAATTGTTTCAATAGGCATTTCATTTATACCGTATATTTAGTTTGTTTGTGTGAATGGTGTTTTACACCATACTCAAAATTTCAATTATATGGCCTGGGAAGAGCCCACTGTCCTTCCGCAATTAAACTGACAAACTTTCTCAAAAAACCAACTTAGGTTCCAGCAGGATTTGACCCCTCATTGACTAGAGGTGAGAGACTTCATTGTTAACGGCCTCTTACCATATTATTGATATACTGTATAAAGAAAATCAATTGAAAAAAAAACTATAATAAGTCTCAGTTCTCATGGTTGTTCTTAATCATTTCATTTATTTGTTTAATCCTTTATTTATGAACTCATTCATTTATTTGTTTTTCTTCACTCAAAAACTTTGGCTTTTATAATTATCTAGAAGTTAAACCTGTCTATACACTTGACTTTCACCTCAGCCTGTCTCAGTCAACTTGAGAATATATGCAAAAACCCAAAATTAAAATTTAGTATTTCAACAATATTATTTGTAAAACTTTTTAAATATAATTGATCAGACTGTAATGCCCCTAAGGAAGGTGATAATTGTTTAGTACATAACATATTTAAGAGAATAAAACAAATAAAATATGACAGACAATATTGCATCATCAACAATTATAACTAATGGTATATACCATATGAGTTTAAATTTTAGCAAGACACAAATTTAGCATTTTATCCTAAAAATATATGGTATATAATTTAGCAAGAAGTAATTTTAACAATGTTTTTATTAAAAATAAATAACTGTTAGCTACAATGAGGAATGAATTGTTAGCGATATTCAATTTTAGCATAATTAGTGAGGGTGTTGAGATTGCTAATTATGCTTAAATTGAATCTTCGCTAAAATTTCTGCTTATACGGTATATCACAAGTTATACTGACTGTGCAGAACTGTACAATTGTAGATCAACAATTTGACAGGTAATGGGACGTCACAGTAGATAAGTTTACATTACTCTGATTGGCAAATTGCCATAGTTCCATGCTACACTATAGATGCTGGTGTTCTAGGACCATGGTCTCTTAATGCCCATGATTTGAACCTATAAAAATTGTTGAACAAGTCCTGTATCAGATTTTCTAAATTTTCATTTATTTATTGCAGGTGCTTGAATTGTGTGCCAATCAGATCAGTGATATTTCAGCATTATGTGTGCGACCTCCGCCTCTCATACATTTAGGACTCGGCTTCAACAAAATACTTTTTATTGGCGACTACCTGACAGGAGATTATTGGTGACTACTGTTAAAATAATTTGCATA
This sequence comes from Atrina japonica, assembly GCA_030159075.1. Taxonomy (NCBI): domain Eukaryota; kingdom Metazoa; phylum Mollusca; class Bivalvia; order Pterioida; family Pinnidae; genus Atrina; species Atrina japonica. The sequence continues at coordinate 1,423,203 of BROG01000065.1, read as the reverse complement.
TATATAACGGTTCCATGGTTATAATGTCTGCATCAATAGAAACAAGGCAATATATATCAATTGTTTCAGATATTTTAAGAGGGAAGCTTATGGACAGTAATAGGCATCATATTTTAAAGTAATAAGTAATAAATATCTATTGGATGATATTTACATTCCCCGCAGCAATGTCTCATTGACTCAGTTTTAATATAGACGGCGTTTATATCAGCTATAATCAAAGTTCGTCACATGAAGCAAAATGTTTGATGTATTTTTATTCTTTTGATTTGAAATAATATAATAAGACACGCCCACACACTATACTCTTCTACCCTGAACTCGCTGTTCCATCAAGATGATACCGATCATGTTAAAGGTGGGGGATTTGATTGTCATTATTTTGTTTGTCAATATTTGTCAGACATTTGTCAGAGGGAATTTATTGTCAATATGGATGCCTTTTTTGGTGACAGATAAAGATATTCATGGTGCCCTAACGGGCGTCGTTCTATTTATCTGTCACCCAAACAGCATCCATATTGACAATAAATGCACTGTGACAAGCGTTCATTTGTTAAATAATATCTCATCTAATATATTTGTATAAATTGGAACATCAGGTGCACAAATGATATTTGTTAAATGTGGTAGTTGAACATTCCACAAGTTAAAAACACAGGCATTGTTGATTTGATGTCGGGGGTTTTCCACTCTATCATATGGGGCCGAAATAAAAATCAATGCATTTTTCCTCCAAGTTGCAGTCAAAATTTCCCAATCATGTCAAATGACAATGAATTTAAAGAGACTCTTGGATATTCACATAGTTTTATATATTTCTGGATTTCCCAATTTCAATAATATATTGCTAAAATTCACGTTTCAAAAGGCCCAGGCACCATTCAGGAAAGAGAGTGGGAAATCCCAGATTGTGATACATATGGTAAAATAAATCGTATATATTGCCTCAACTACCCTGATACTTGAAGATTGATATAATCGAAGCTAATTGTTTGTAGTCAAGTTTAAGTTTACCACAGTGGATTATGTATTTATAGACCATCCCATTTCCCTGTAAAATGTAATATCTCGAGTTACAATACATGTATGTACAATGTTGATAAAGTCTTAAAATTATGCATGATAAAATATGCCAGCTTGTATCATTAATAATTGTAATTATTCATGCTGTTAGCATCATATTGTTTGTTATATTGTGTTTTTGATGTATACCAACATGCTTGTGAAATCAATAAATAATTGAATTGAAAATTGGCAAAAATTAAACAGCAGCCAAAATGTCCAGTTATACAATATTATAACAAATTTAATTCTAGAGGGCAATAAAACTGTTTTATGATTATCTTTATGCTTGATATTATTTACTTCTTCATTTCAATAATCAGTTTAACTTCTGATATTTTTTCTGTAGGCCATACCTGTTGTCCTTAGATCTAAGTCATAACAACCTCAGTGATCTTCTAGACATCATAAGGAAGCTAGGATCAATACCAAAGTTAAGAAATCTGATTTTACAAGGGAATCCATTGTCTGTAAGTTTAGATCAGGAGAAGATTTGTTTAATCAATTAAATTTTTAATATCGAGAACCTGAGCAGGACCCAAAGTCACCAAATTGACTCAATACTCAAGCTGAACTTTTTTCCCCATTATTTTGACCATTATGTCATTTGTAAAACTTCTGAATGTGATTGAAAAGGAAACACCTGTTATGAATTTCCCATTAAAATGAAAAATGCCGTAAGTATGGTACTCAAAACTAGAGAATGTAACACAACCTATTTTTTTAATATTTCTGAAGTTTTTTGTCAATTAAGCAATGATTTTCAGCATAATTTGCAATTCTTTGCTGTCAATATACAAAGATGTCTGGTTAAAACATAAATTCTGTATGTTTTCATCTAAAAAGCATAAAAATTAGTTGAGCTTGAGTATATTGAATAGAGTTTATGGGTCCAGGAAAATTAATATTGTGATTGCTATTAAAACTTTAGACAAAGGCAAGCAGTTTTAGAAACCAAAAACATTTTAGAAATACTTTTGCAATTTGTGTATCATAATTTTTGCTTTTTTTTCCTTGTCTGATAACCCAGATTTTCCTTAACTGACACAGTTTCTCATTTAATTATTTACAGCTTATTCCTGGATACCGAGGTTATACAATAGATAGTTTACGAAAATTAAGCATATTAGATGACATCATGATTTCAGCCGATGAAAGACATCATTATAAAGGTCTTGCTAGAAGACGAGGTAATGATATGCGTGAACTAACTGGTCTTGATAAAGTACAGTTGAGCACCCACTTATATTGTACCCCACTTTATTTGTAATGATTTTGACTCCCTGACCAAACTTCTTTATTTACCATTATAACCTGGTTATTTTCAAACCCTGTTTATTTGAAAGAAAATTAATTCCTCTTAGATTTCAATATATTCAGGTTTAACTGTACATATGTTTAAGGAATGTTTTGCAGTGTGTGTGTGACCATCTGTGGTGGTCTGGTGGTAGAGTGTTTGACTTACAAACGGGAGGTGTCCGGTTCGATTCCCTGGGTCGTACCAAAAACTTTGAAAAATTATATTGATTGTTCCTTCGCCAAGTGCTCAGCAAACAAAGTTTTGAAAGTCACAGGACTTTTGGATTAGATTAGTAAAACCAAGGTCCCATGTCACGATAGGCGTCACATAATAAATGAATCCTCGCTACATTGGCGTCAGTCCATGGCATGGGTAAAAATTTGTGGCATTTCACCTAAAGCTTGAGACATCTTCATATCAGTGAAAATTCTTGGCTGAATGTGAAACAATAATACAAAACAAAACCATAAAATGTTATGTGTCAGTAATATTTATCTATATTTTACATTAAAGAGTATATGCATGTTTGTATCATTGTATGTTTACACATTTAATTGTTTGACAAATTCTCAGGTATTGAAAACATTTTTGTTTTCTTATAATTTTTTATATAATTATATATTACTCTCCATCTTCCTTCCTTGATTATGAAATGCATACAAGAACACTTAAAGAGTTAAATCTTCTATGGAAATACACACTTTTAATTTCGTTTTACCTGTATTGCATTATACAGTAAAATTTGCTTTAGTGACCACCTGTGTCTAAAGACCACCTGGTCATAAAGACTGTTTTTTGCTGTCCCCAATATTACCTTTTGTATACAAATCAACCTCTATATAAAGACCACCTCCCTATAAAGACGTTTTTTTTTTTTGTGTCTGTAAGAGGGTCATACAAGATTCACTTACTGTATTCATGAAAATAGATCCCTCAGATATGTCGCACAACTCCATTTGTTTTTTTTTCCCTTTTTTTTGTACGATTAGGGATCTGTATGTGATTGTCTGATTTCATGATTTTTTATTAGGTATCTTATAATCTTATTCAGTTTTAAATTATTCATGAAACATTTAATAAATTTTTTGACTTCAGAATTTTGAATTTTCTTTTTCATGTTCTTATAGAGTACATCTTGGATGAGGCCAAAGTTACGTTAGATGTTACTTATATCAAAGGCGTTCCTATGCCAGAGGAACTAAAGGTAGGTAATTAAAATCTTGACATGCAGTTATCCACTCTTCAATTTTTTGAGGTATGTTTAGTTGGCTTAAATGAGCTGCAGTAGATACAACTTTGACAACAGCAAGTCTTTAGCGATAACCAATTCAAAAATTTCATTTGCTGTACGTTTCTTAGTTGGTCCAACAGTGATTGGACTTTGTCTCCTTTCATTGAACTGGTCCAATCATTTACACATCCACTTGGATGTGATATTGTTCTTTAACCTTTAACACTTAATTGACATTGTCATACCATTTATGCACTTCAACTTTTAGAGTTACAGACAGGGAAAACACTAATTTGTAACTCAGAAATTGTGTATTAAATAGTCAAGGAAAAACTTGTTGAGTCATATAGAAGATTTAAGTATCAAACACTTGCTAAGCCTCCATGTTCAACATGTTCAAAGATCTTGTTTTGAAAATCTTAGTGCTGATTTTACAAATACTTGTAGCAGTGGTTATATGGTGTTCCTACTAGCTTGGCTAGTAGGGTTACCCCTTTTACTCAATTGGCAGAGCACAAGATTTGTAATCCAGGTGTCCTAGGTTAGATTCCTCCACACAGAGGCAGTAATTTGCCTCTGCGACATGCTGATAGCAAATTAAATCATATCACCTATTTACACATACAGTATATTCTTGAGATCTAGGGGTATATATCTCTACTGGTGGTTTAATATGTTTTTTGCACAGTCTTTGTACAGCCAAGTGTTCATTTTTAAATGTTTCTTTTTTCCCCCTTTTTATCTTTCAGAATGCAGATGAACAGCCAGAGTTTCCAAAAATTGAGAGGAATTATTTTGTACAATATATGTTCTTACAAGACACATCTCCGAAGCAAGATTATATGCCAATTGCTCAGGAGGACTTAGTGATGACCCCTATCCCTAGTACAGACCGTTCAGAATTCACCCCGCACCAGGTATAGTTTGTTATATTACCCTTTGACCCCAGTAGCTACAAATGGACTTGCCCTTTTCAAAGAATGGTAAAGGCCATTGTTATGATTTAGGAGTGTTTGATGATTTGAATTAGAATTCAACTTTTACAATAATCTTAGATTCAATATTAACTTGTTCTCTCCTGAATTATGATAGTGGACCATTCTATTTATTGATCTGGATGAGTCTAAATGTGACCACAGGGGTTGATCAGTTAACGCTGTAAAATCATAAATTTTCATCTAAGATTTGATTTTGTTACTTTTTGTGGGTAAAATAAATCAACGAAAATTAATCCAAGAATGAGGGACAATAGGATATCTCATAATGAACAGTCTATGACCTGTGATGGACAAAATATATGTATCCCTCTGTGTTAATGCCTGTGTATGATACAAAATGATGATCCATATAATGCCCTGTTTTTATTTCATACATCAAGCACTGAGCTGAAACTGATAAATCCATGCATTATTATCTGAGATCCCAGGCTGTGGGTTAAACAGTTTTCAGGGGCACTGATTTTGGACACAAATTAAACAAAAATCAATGTCAACACATTTATTCTTAAAGGAAAAACCACACAATTTTAAAGCCATGGAAATAAATGATTTAACAGTATTTTAATCATATTACATATATATGTATATATGGATGATCTAGTATGTTGACGAGAGATCAAAAGATCTATATACATGGCCTCACCCTAAAATGTCAGATAATCTACACTAATAGGCTGAATTTAATTGAAATTCATCATTTGTAATTTAGGCATATGATAAATGCCTTGTGCACTTTCAAGCAATGCATGTGGAATTAAGCACATACAATTTGCCTTTTAATCATGTTAATCTAGGCTTCTTGTATACATTACAATTATATACCCTGTGCTAAAAGCTGCAAATGAGATGTTTTCAAAATATGAAAAATATCTTAATAAGCATGCATTTATTTTTATGTTTATCGGCACTCTTACTTAATTTATTGAATGCTATATATACTTATAAAGTCATAAATTTTTCGTTTGGAATTTAATTTTGTTATTTTGTGGGTAAATAAAAAAACAAAGAAACTTTAATCCATGATGAAAACTTTTACTTGTACATGTTGTATGTCAGATGGACAATTGGATATCTCAATATCAACAAAAAATTAACAAAGTCATCAAATTCGTTTTTGAGGGAAATCCACAAAAATTGAAACCCACAAAGATAAATGATTTTACAGTATATATGTATAAACAATCAACCAACAAGAATAATTGATATACACTTGAAATGTGTTGTTCACTCTCAGGATGTAACTAGAAGTATCCTTAAACATGAGGCTGGGTATACCAGAGGCAGGGTTAGTGAGGAAGCCTTGGAAATTCTTTAAACAAATTAAATGATTGCTGTTTACCTGGAAATTTTCGCCCCTGGTCATTTTCATCATTTTACGACAGAAAAAATATTCACCCCTGTCTTCAATTCCCCCCAGATCACCATAGTCTCAGAGATGGCTTGTGTATTCTTGCTTCAATTATTTAGCTTAAAAATTTCCCTTTCATTTTATTTTTGTCCTCTCATCTAAGGGCAAAAATGGTGAAAATTAAACGGGGGTGAAAATTCCCAGGTATACAGTATTTTGTTTGTGCAGTCATACACGTGTACTTAAAAATGAATTATAAGAATGCTTGGAATACCACGAACAAATTCTTACTACATACATTATTATCACAAATCTGAAGTTTAAAGTTTAGTGATATTAGCTAATTTCGAGGAATACCAGTTTGTGTGATAGCTTGTGCTACTGTGGCCGAAGATGAGATTGAACCAATGGCTATATCAACTTGGAGACAAATTGATACATTTATAACACATATTTGACTGTGCAATGTTTTGTTATACTTTTAAATGTTGTTGATTTCTTCTGTTTTGTTTTATATCTTGCAAAATTTAAAATTTGATACAATTCTAAATGAGAAGTTTTGCCATTTGAGTTCTTACATTGTATCAGTGTCTTATATGGAACTCTGGATGAATTCAATTTGAAAGACATCACATATGTAGATATGGAAATGCATTGGTAAAGTTTATCATGTGCTTTTACATGTTTAAGTTAAAGTGCAACACATACACTCAATCACAAACACACACACACACACATACAACACAACACACACACATGCACACACACACACACACACACACACACACACACACACAACACACACACATAAATATACACACACAAACACTCACACCACACACACCAACACACACAACACAACACACACAACACTACACACACAACACAACACACACAAAACACAACACACACACACACACACACACACACACACACACATATGAATAAAGATCAAAAACATACACACAAAAATTGCTTATCATTTCTTGGTCATATTGATAAGAAATATTTATATTTTTGGTTACTACTTTAATGTAGTATGAATGTAATAAAATGTAATAAAACAAATTGTAATAATGTAATTTTGCATGCTTTTATTGAAACATGTTTGATAATGTAATGTAGTTCCTGATTGGAGTATTTTATTTGTTATTATATTTGATACTTATATTTTCTAAACACACATAAACATAAAGAGAGAGATCAAGGGGTGTCTGAGAGAGAGAGAGAGAGAGAGAGAGAGAGAGAGAGAGAGAGAGAGAGAGAGAGAGAGAGAGAGAGAGAAACCACTATTATACAAACTCTTGAAGGCAGTTGACTTCATAATGAAACTAAATACTACAAACTGAATATAGATTTGGAGAATATTTCAATATTTTGTCTCCTTACATGTTGAAACTAAGTAGAAGCTTTCGATCTTCTTTAATTCAAATTCAGTAATTATCCAATTTTGTCTCAGAAAGAATATTTCCCAGTCTAAATCTTGGCATTTTTCAACAAATTTCTTAACAGACTAGTCCTATCATGGAGGAGGAAGAAGATAGGATACCAACTCGTCAGAGCCAAAATACAGAAGCAGTGAAAAATGTCAACTTTACAGCACAACCTGAAGTTGTATCAGCTAGAGAGCCCACGGGTCAGTAGATACTATAGTAAAATCGTTATATGCGGTGTATTTAAAACACTTTTATTACTACTCTATCATAGTTATCACCCTTTGATCACTCTTGTGACGCTAATAACAAAAAATACCACAAATCTTACGAGATTTAAAATAACTTGGGACAACCCAGCAATGTGTAGATAAAAACAGAGTACTCGTAGCTTGATAAATGGAGGTCAAATATGCTCTTGAGACACTCCATCAAAGTAGACTGCACCTCTGAGAGCAGAAAAGACAAAGATAATCGAAAATGTTGAATTCCATGGGATTTTGATATTTGATTTAAATGAGCACATTGTAAACTGCAGTAATTTGTATTTGCCACCTTGCTGATTTGATTATAAGTTGTCCAAGAGGCACTACTAAATGCCCCTTCAATTTGAAGAGTTCCTGTGGAATTCTCTTAGTTGTTTTTTTTTTTTTTTTTTTTTAATTTCATTTTGAAAATTGTTCTAAGTAATATTTCTCATTCTTGTAGCTGATTATGAGCGGCCACCAATGGAGGTACCACTGTCAGCCACACCTAAACAGAGTGAAACTCAGGATTCAAATGCTGATGAGGAAAAGGTGATCAAAATTCAAGTGGAACCTGTAAAATCAGCTTCTGGACACTGGGCAGAAGAAATAGAGCTGAACTGGTCACAAGTTGTTGTACGTGATGACTTACTTGGCCTGAGAAATTTTTTGAAACAAGGAATGGACTTTTCAGTCGTAGAGGAAGTGGTAAGTCTGCATGTATTTTTAGATTTTAATGACACATATCATGTTTTTCTCTTGTTTCAGTTTCTTTAGTCTTCACACAAGTATCTTTTGTCTAGATATATAGAAATAAGTATATATATATATTTTTTTTTTTCAGTTTGATATACATATGTAGCAATTATGAATACAGTGGAGCCTTGCTTTTAAGACCTGCACCTAACTTACTGACTCAAAGTGGTCTTATTAGGGAGGTAGTCTCTTAACTGAGGTTCTGTACTTATTAAATTATCATCAAGAGATTGAAAACTTGTAGTCTGTAATGTGATGTGATCTCCTAAACCAGGTGGTCTTCAGGCAAGGTTCCACTGTATATCTCCAATGGTTCTTAATGTTGTTTTTCAATATTTTGAAACAAATGATAAAATTTTTAGGTCTCCCAATTTCTGAAGTGAACTGAACAGACAATAACGTTTATGATGTATATATATATATCAATCTGTTTTCACTGTAATCATATCATTAGAATTTAGGTTTTATGAAATAGGTGTAATACGGCTTTGTTCAACAGTTTGGACAAGCCTTTTGGATAAGAAAACAGACGTCTTACAGCTTTTCCCCAACTAATTGATATGAAATCTACATTATCTGTATACCTCAATTATCAATCTTTAAGGACAAGGCTCAGCTGTGATGCCAATTTAACAGTGTCCAGAATGATCTGCTTTTGTAGGTTCAAATGTTTCCAATGAGTCCAGCTGGTTCTGAGGTCGGATCAAATCCACCCACTACTAAGGAAAATAAAAATGAAAAGGTTTTTGTGTCACTGTGCAAGTTGTTCACGTTGTGTTAGATGTTGGGAATGTTTTTGCTGCGTAACTGATCAATGCTGCTTCATGGTGTGAAGTGTATCAAATTTAAAGAGGCATAATTAGCTGTGGTTTTTTTTCAAAGAATGTTTTTTCTTTTTTTTTTTACTACTTACATTGATGTACAATAACAAAAAAAAAAAAGAGAGATATACATATACACAGCCATGAAAAATCCTAAATTCCTTTATATTTTGTGAAAATTTCTTGAGAACCCAAGTTGGTCGATTGATTAATTTGACCTTACTATTTGTATATGCATACAACACTGGACCTGACCTTAGTTTCATAAAATATATAGCAATATAAGAATTTTTATGTCTGAGTATATTTCTTATTTATTTTTCAGTATATAAATCTAAGTAGTAAAAGCAAAATAATTTTTTGGAGGGAAAATGCAGCTGATGACTCCCTTAAGAAAACATTAACATGAATAACCATGATAAATGAATAAACATTAGATATGGGCTATGTAAATAAATTGATGAATAGATTCATTCATTGAAACAGGTGATCGATTTAGGTGAAACTGGATATAAGATAAAATGCATAACTTTTTGGTGAATGGATATAAAATGGGATAAATATATATAAATAATAGAATTAATAAATTCCAGTAAATTTTAAAAAGTATTGGTAAATGAATAAATCGGGTAAATTTGGGTATATTTCTTATTTTATTTTAAAATTGAATTCCTTTTTTTAGTTTGTTTCATAAAAAAATATATGGCATTCATCTTCTACATTTATTAATATTCAAATTCATGATTATGAAAATAATTGGCATAAAATCTTTTGATATCTTCCCCCAAACAAAATGTGATATTTATATCTCATATCATTGTTCGGTTGTTCATCTAAGGGAGGTAATTGAAGCATTTTTGTATGTATATATGGATTGTGGATATAATATGTTGTCTTTTGTATATCATGCTAGAAGTGTGCCTATTAGTATCTATAATGGTTTTGTGTCAGTAATGGGTCATTTGTTTGTATCTAGAAGTATTGTCTGACCATCTATTTTCACGCACATCAATAATCTTGCATTTATTGTGTCATATATAAAAAGGGGTCAAAATATGGCCTGGGTACAAATTTTGGCCATATAAAAAGTACCTGCCCCATACTAATTTCTTGTTCCTGATATTCTTCAGTATTTTTGCTATTTCCAGACCAGTGGTTAATTAACTAGCCAAATTTAACCATACATAATGGATTTACATTAAAGTATGTAAATAATTGTAAGTTTTAATTTATTTTGTTTGCATATAAACTTATTGTGCAAGAACTCTTAAGTACACTGAAAATGGTGACTCGAGGATGTAAAAGTCTATGGTTCTCGTTATGTAAAATTTTATATTACATGTATTATGCCTCAACTTCATGACTCAAGGCTGACTGACATCAATAATGCAGGAGCCAATCAAATTACGGAGAATTAGCAACATATAATTTTCCTCAAATTAGGAAAATCACCGCTGAATTGTATACCATATTTGACCAATTACATAGGGTGCTACAAAAATCAGTAAAAAGGGTTTGGCATTTAATGGGACCAAATTAATAGTCAAATTGACATAAAAACAGTTATTTTTTATAAGGCACTGGGGTAAAGTTGTTGTACTTATTACAGAGGACACCTATCAACATAATTCTGTTGCTGGGGATACAGATAAACTGTTACCGGTACTTATGGTTTTTAAGGTCCACATCCCATTGTAAAGCAGCTAGATTATATTTTAAAAAGGGGGAGGGGCACTTATAGGGAATTGGTCGAATATGGTATTTGCTTTTAATATGAAGAAGACAAAAATTATTCAGTTTAATGCTTTAGTTTCATATTGTTTATTGAAATCATTCAGAAATCCCTATTGTTATTAACTGTTTTGATCATTCGACCTGGCACCGTAAAACTTGACAATTAAGTCTAAAACTTATACTCAGCTTTGGCTAATCCTGAACTTGGCACCATAAAACTTAAAAAATACTTAAGTCTAAAAAGTTTACTCAAATTTGGTTAATCCTGAAATCTGATTGGCTGAGCAGGCCAAGTTGAGAATTTTCTCAGACTTGAGTAAATTCTCAAGTTTTACGGTGCCAGACCCTGAGCAGGCCAAGTTGAGAATATTCTCAGACTTGAGTAAATTCTCAATTTTTATGATGCCAGGCCTAGATGTTGGAATGGAAGTAAGATAATGAAGTCAAATATGAAAATTGAACTTTTCCATACTTTGGTTTTTCCCAAATTTTAACATCATATTAACCATTATTATAGCGGAAAAAGTTTAAAGCTTCACTGTGAAAAAGACAATCATTTTAGATTGGAAAGTGGAAGTTGAGATGCCAGATTACTTTTCTTGCTTGAATTATTTTAGAATGAAAATCAAAAAACTTACAGACATGATTTTGACTCTCCCCGAAACCGACGTAGTTTTAAATATGTTAAACTGGGCTAAAATTCAGAAGCTAGATTTTTCTGTTCATTTATAAAGCATTTATTCTGATTTTTGTTTAAGATAGAAGTGAAAACACACTTTAAAAGCATCTTTCACATATAGCTTTTGTGTATTGAGGTGACGGTTATCCACAAACTACACTTAGTTGACTATATATATGGTTTTGTCATCAACATAATGTATCTATATGTTGTCCGTGTTGTCAAAGATATTGCTGTAAAAATCTAAATTAGAGAGCTGTGTTGTTATTATCACATAATATTAGATATCACATGTAATACAGGCGTATGTCCATGTAAATATTCTAGTTATAATATCATAGTAATAGATATCACATGTAATACAGGCATATGTCCATGTAAATATCATAGTATTATAGTAATAGCTATCACATGTAATACAGGTGTGTGTCAGATATCACATGTAATACAGGCGTATGTCCATGTAAATATTGTAGTATTATAGTCATAGATATCGCATGTAATACAGGTGTATGTCCATGTAAATATCCTGGTATTACAGTAGTATATATCACATGTAATACAGGCGTATGTTCATGTAAATATCCTAGTATTATAGTGATAGATATCACATGTAATACAGGTGTATGTCAGATATCACATGTAATACAGGCATATGTCCATGTAAATATCCAGGTATTATAGTAATAGATATCACATTAATACAGGTGTATGTCAGATATCATATGTAATACAGGTGTATGTCCATGTAAATATCCTGGTATTATAGTAATAGATATCACATGTAATACAGGTGTGTGTCAGATATCACATGTAATACAGGTGTATGTCCATGTAAATATCCAGGTATAATAGTAATAGATATCACTTGTAATACAGGGGTATGTCCATGTAAATATCTGAGTATTATAGTAATAGATATTACATGTAATACAGGGGTATGTCCATGTAAATATCCTGGTATTATAGTAATAGATATCACATGTAATACAGGTGTGTGTCAGATATCACATGTAAAACGGGAATTTTCACTATCACGACCACTTAACTGATTTACTCAATGTGGTCTGATTAACGAGGTCGTCTCTTATGTAAGAGTTTGTATTTTTTTTATTACTTATTGAAAAATTTTCAATGGATTGAATAATTATGGTTTTAATTTTGGGGTGGTCTCTTAAGCAAGATGGTCATCAGGCAAAGTTCCACCGTATTTTGTTTTCAAGGTGTTTTTATTTTCACTGCTTTTAGAAACAATGTTGTATAAATTTCTGATAAACAAATGCAGATGGAATTTTACACCTACATTACCATAATGTGATATAAAATGTGGTTAAAATAAATAAGAATCAATCACATCAGTTTACATTTCCTGTCAGTAAATTTCGTCCTAAGTCAAAGTGAGAAAAAAAAATATCTTTAATACAGACAAAACGGATTTTTTAATTTTTATTTGATCTTTATTATCATTTCTGAAAACTCATTAAATAAACAGAAACAATAAAAAAATAACAATGTTTTTTATGGGTATAACATCTGTTGTGGAAGTGAGATTTATGCTTTTAATATTTTGAGTATCTATTTTTATTAACATGCTTTAGCTAACATTTTGGATTTTGCTTATCTAACATTCTAATTCTGGCAGGTTTTGATGTATCCTAATGACGATAGTCCTGACGGTAGTACACCAACGAGATCTAAAGCAAAGGACGGAAAAGATAAGAAAACTGATAAAAAAGATGATAAGGCTAAAGTAAGGAATTTTTCTAAATGTTGTATCTGTGCACTCTCTGAATTTGAGAATTGATTTAACAGTATTTTCTTCTTTCTTTGTTTCCGATTTCCTCATTTTCTGTTTTGCATTTTATCTTGAGTGATGTTGATAACAATAAATACACCATAAATGAATGTCATGGCAACAATATTTTCTGTGTCATGTGTGCAATGATTAGAGGTGCTAAAGCACTGCAAGTCACCAAATTTTAAACATTTAATTCTTGTATCATAGAATGTTTTAGTTGCCTGAATAGAAATCATCCATAGCTCTTTTTTAGCTAACCTGAACCAAAGGTTTGATGGCTATTTTTTTTTTCATTATTATTATTTGGAATTTTGATCCATAGTTTAATTCACTATATATTTTATTAATTAATTCAATAGGATTTTGTCAATGCAAATGGACTGTAATTTACTGGAGTCAGTTCACTGTTTTGTAGGGGATTTTTTTTTCAGTGGGTAGGGGGTATTATTTCTTTTTGTACATTTCATTATTTGTCATTTTTTTGTTTTCTTTTCTTGTTTCTATTTTGTTCTGTTTAACCTGATTTAGCACAACTGAATTCATTCTATAGATGGCTTCTTGTTAGCAGTATTTTGCAAGAGTTATCCCTTTTGACAGTCATATTGTGGGTCAACTTGACAAGTTTTCTTGTTTATCACATCAGCCCTCGAAAAACAATGGACTCTTCTGTAAATGAATAACTTAAACCATTCCAAATATGTCTTTAGGGGTCAATGCATGAGTAAAGGAAGGAACATCATATTGATTTTTACCAAAGTTGATTGTCTAGATCAAGACCTGAAATAAATATTTCTGTCCGAAAAGATTTTTTTTTTAAACTATTTAATACAATGTACACAAGATTACTTCATTTAATTTGGTTATATATTAAGGAAAGAAAATATGCTGCCACATAATATATGGTCACCAAAGGGCAATAACTCTTGCAAAATACTGTTTACTTAAATCCATCAATTGTGTTATTTTAACATGTTTCATTTGATACAATATTTATATATATCATACATTCTTCTTTGATTTTGATAGATTTGAGCACAGTCTTTTGATTCTTTCCATTCATTATTAAATTCACTGTTAACCTGCTGTTCAATGTTTCAGGATGAATTCACCCAAATGGTATTCACTCTTTATTAATATTATGGGATACAATTCACTGTCAACACATATTTTATGTTTTATTTATAACTTCCTATTTGTGTGTTCTCCTTATCTCTCACTCAGGCACAGATCTCTTAATTCTCACTTTTAATGGCCTTTTTAAAGGTAAAATTCACTCTATATATTTTAATAATGACAATTCAATATCTACTTTCATTTAAGTAAATAATATATGCTTATAATTTACTATAATGTTATACCAGCATTTCTATATTTTCCTTTTGCCATTTAATTCACTGTAATAATTATTAATTCCTCGCACGGAATTCATAATGATATATTAATTTCCTTTTGTTTGCTGACTTTTGAAGATTTTGAAGTTTATATGATTATCAGCTCTTTCAGTTCAAATCTTTTTATCAAAATTCACTCAATTCATTATTTCAAATCAAGAAAGTAATTTCATGATACTCTCACATACTGTCAAGTGGATCACTATATTTCAAGTATTTTACACATTTTTATACATAATTCACTGGTAAATTAATATGCCTGATATACAATTCATTCAGTCTGTACTATCTTATCACTTCTTTGTTAATTTTATGGCTCATCTGTGTTAATTTGACGTAAACTTCATTCATGACTGTTGATCTTTTTATGGACAACTAATTGTCCGCAATACTCTGGATTTACCTGAAAGCTTAAAAAAGATTTTGACAGACCAGTGTAGATTTTTTATGGACAACTACATTTTGTAATTGTCTATAATATTCTAGATGTTTTTTTATGTATTGCAATACAATATTGTTAGAAGTAATACATTTTTTCTGAAACATGCTGTAAATAATATACCTATACTGAAATGTTTGGGAAATCTGGAAAGGGGAGATAATCAGTTGTTTTTAAAAAGATCTGATACTCATTATTCCTGTTATTGTACAAACTCATCATATTCATATAGGAAGAACAAGACATTGAACAAACTGAGATAGTAGTGAGTTATTTGATGTTTTTTTTTAATCGCTTTGTATTATCGTATACACCAAGTCATGGGGATAGCTGTTGCTTTGCATTCTCTTATAATGAGATTCAAACACCTTGAAGAATACACATCACACAAACAAATTCTGTTCCATTTGAAATTTCAATAAGCTAGAAATATATTCTCTGAATAGGAAAATTAATTTTAAATGAATATTGAAAAAGTAATATTCAAGAACATGTCATATACAGTGTAACCTCACTATTAAGACCACCTCACTTACTGACTCAAAGTGGTCTGATTAGTGGTGTTACAGTGGAACCCCACTATTGAGATCACCTAACTTACTGACTCAAAGTGGTCTGATTAGTGAGTGTTACAGTGGAACCTCACTATTAAGACCACCTCACTTACTGACTCAAAGTGATCTGATTAGTGAGGTGTAACAGTGAAACCCCACTATTGAGACCATTTAACTTACTGACTCATAGTGGTCTGATTAGTGAGATGTTACAGTGGAGCCTCACTGTTAAGATCACCTAACTTACTGACTCAAAGTGGTCTGATTAGTGAGGTGTAACAGTGAAACCCCACCATTGAGACCATTTAACTTACTGACTCATAGTGGTCTGATTAGTGAGGTG
The DNA here is from genome assembly GCA_030159075.1 of Atrina japonica. Classification (NCBI taxonomy): domain Eukaryota; kingdom Metazoa; phylum Mollusca; class Bivalvia; order Pterioida; family Pinnidae; genus Atrina; species Atrina japonica. Next base: position 1,407,068 of record BROG01000065.1, on the reverse strand, counting down.
TTACAGTGGAACCCCACTATTAAGACCACTTAACTTACTGACTCATAGTGGTCTGATTAGTGAGGTGTTACAGTGGAACCTCACTATTAAGATCACCCAACTTACTGACTCTAAGTGATCTGATTAGTGAGGTGTAACAGTGAAACCCCACCATTGAGACCATTTAACTTACTGACTCATAGTGGTCTGATTAGTGAGGTGTTACAGTGGAACCTCACTGTTAAGATCACTTAACTTACAGACTCAAAGTGGTCTGATTAGTGAGGTGTTATAGTGGAACCTGGCTATTAAGACCACTTATCTTACAGACTCAAAGTGGTCTGATTAGTGAGGTGTTACAGTGGAACCCCACCATTGAGACCACCTAACTTACTGACTCAAAGTTGTCTGATTAGTGAGGTGTTACAGTGAAACCTCACTATTAAGACCACTTATCTTACAGACTCAAAGTGGTCTGATTAGTGAGGTGTTACAATCAATGTAATTCACATATGATAAATAAGAAATTGCCTTGGTATGCTCCCTTATCTGAAAAAATAAAGGTCCATGGTCACTTTTCCTTTGTCATCTTTCATTCAATCATTCCTTTACCTTATCATTGCCTATTTTTTTTACTTCAGTCAAATTTAAATTGTTAAGGAAAGAAAAAAACTTATATTTAGAGCTAATGATTAAATATTGTTTTCTTTCTTTTATTTAAGACTGCAATAACATTTGATTTTATTCAAAACTTTGATTATCATTTTCCAGAGTTATAGCCCTTCAGATTTTGGTTGAAAGGGATCAGATTTATATGATATGTTTGATACATAATTTTTTTTAATAGCATCAAGCTATTTCAATTGATTTTATTCGTTTTTTCCATTTACCGAAACATCAAATGGCGTTTTGTAAGATCAGAATTTGTATTAAACAGTTGGACACCAGAAAATATGTTTTTAAAAGGTGATAGCATATATAATCGATCCAGATATTGAAGTGCAGGTGGTGATATATGGTGATAGAAAATGTGTGTACTTTTCATGGTGATGGTGTGATTCACCGATTCTTGTTGTAAAATTACAGTCCGATACGCATGCACAACCACTATGATGACGTATGTGGCTTTATACACATTGTATTACACATACACATGGTCACACATGGCACTATTCACACATTCATGTACTTTCTAAATGTGTTTGACATACATAAAACTAGGAGAGCAGGCATAAACACCCACCAAGAACTTGTGTTAATTAGCATGTGTTTAGACTTATAAATATTTGTATGCTTATATTGGATGGTTCTATCAATAAAAATTGACTACCTTCATTATGACATTGAAAATCTTGGTATTGTAAAGATAAGCACTGATAAACAATTTTTAAATGAATACAGTGCATGCCAGTGAAAAAAAAATCACACACACACACACTCATAAATACACACACATACATTTGCACTCATCTAGATTCATAAACTTTATTTCCTTTTCAGATTTATGAACATCTTAAATTATAACATATGTAAACCAAAAATAGAATGATAAATTAAACAAATAAAAACAATATCCTAAAATTCAAAATCAAGTTTTATCGATGCAACTGTTATAGTTTTTCTATTCATTACTATTATTATTTTTGATTATCATTATTTTTATGACATTTATTTAACTCAAGAAATTGATAAAAAAAAAATTATAATAAATATTATTTACATAAAAATGATTTTCATAAATAAAGCTTTACAAATGAAAACATTTAATTTGTATTAAATTGTATTACACTATTGTTAGTATGTGTAACATAAGACATGTTACTGAAATATTTAATGTTTCTTGTTATTTCAATAATAATTCAATTTTCAATGTTTTTTCTGTAGGCTGGAAAGGATGATAAAAAAGATGACAAAAAGGGAGGTAAGAAGGGGAAAAAAGAACCAGAAGTGGAATTAAAAAGAATGCCGCCAACCTATACCACCCTGGCCACTTGGCATATTCCGTTAGAGGAGTTTTTGGAAGGAGATCGTGAATTCAGTTCCATTTTCCAACAAGGTGGTGTAGAAGTGGCCTCTACCGTTAAAAGCTTTGACATGAAGGTAAATCTATACCTTTATTGAAATTATGTAAAATATTTCTCTGCTTCAGATAAAAACGTATTCAAATAACTTACCAGAAGACTGTTATTTATAAATACAATTATTTACGTACACCATATAAATTAACAATGAAAAGATTTCAAGAAAGTCAAATTTCTCTCTCAGTGCTCCAAATCTTCACATACAGTAAGATATGGTGATGATTATAGTCAAAGGGAGCATTTTCTTATTACTTTTCTTTTAAGATTCACAAATTTGGTTCAAATGTTTCACCATGGGAAGATGGTGTGTCATGACCTAATTCAAGGTCATTTTGATGATGTCAAGGTCACTGAAGACATGGATGAAATTTTCCTGTCCTAGCAACATTTTTCTTATTCTATATTTGTACAAGTTCAATCCTTCCATGTATGTTTCTTATGTGAAGTTTATATGTCTTGACCTTGACCTAAGGTCATAATCTGAGATGAAGGTCATAGTGGACTAAAATAGAATTTACTTTTTAAGGTCCTGTTCTTTTAGTACTCTATTTGTACAAATTCAAGTTTGGCAAAAAATCCTGGGATGGGAAGTTGTCATGCCATGACCTGGACTTAAGGTCATACCACATATGTCAGGGAAACCTTAAATTTGGATATAATTTTCTTGTACAAGACATACTTTTCTTTTTTTTTTTTTAAAGTTCATTTCTGGCATAAATTTTCCTAATGCGAGAATGGTATGTCATGACCTTGACTTGAGATCTGATGTCATATTTTCTGTGGAGAAATGAGCTGTGAAAATACATGGAACCACACTCCTTTAAATTGGCCTATTATATATACCCCCTTTACAGTTGGTATTATATCCTTGTATGGAACTATTCTGTTTCACTAAATGAAATGTTGAGTTACCTGTTCAATAGTGGCTGTTGAGTTGTCTGCACCAACTGTGACACAGTATATTCCTCACTTATTTCATTTGAATTTGACTGTGGACTTGTGGCGGATATGACTGTTTACACCTCCATGGCACCTGATCCCACCACTGGATTTCAAGAGGTCCGTGTTTGCCAAATGTTCACCAGATTTGTATATTTGACTCCTGGAGATCCTGAAGATTAATACTTTGGTGTCTGTGATTTTTATATATAAGAAAATACAAATGAAGATGGACTAGGCAAAGACTTGTTATGTTGACCTAAGTGGTGATCAAATATTACTTGTATTACCCAGTATTTGGGGTCAGCAATCAACAAATGAGTTAACAAACATAGAAATCAAAGTATCTAAAATGTTTGTTGATATTTTTTATATAACAGAAAGACAGAAATTAAAAAGTTTTATGATTTATTTTATTGTAGAAAGACAAAGACAAAAAGAAACCAGGATCTTCCAAAGGCAAGAAAGATGACAAAGGAGGGAAAGGTTTGTTATTATGAAAATGATTTTATTATTTGAAATTGATTACCTCATCAATTTCACTAGTCAGTTGTATTTGACATGTATGTTTCCTCTGCATGTCTTGCACACATATTTCATGTATTTTGTACATTTCAATGTCATTTGCCATTGTATATACATGTAGATATCAACACTACATATTACTTACATACAGAATTCCATTAATCTCTAGCAAACTTAACTTTATCGGGAAGTTTTATCTAGTGATCTTGCATTATATTTTCTCTATACACTTACATATTTTTGATTTTGATTTGCTTTATTATTGCTTACTTTATTTTTTATGTTAAAAAACCAGATAAATAGCAAATAGCCATGCTTTACATTCAATGGGGAATTTCTTAATATCTTAGTCATAACATAATGCATGTACTAGAGCACTTAGTAAATTTTGTAAACAAGGGAGATAACTGGTTGCATGTAATTTTCATTTTTATTTTCTACAGGAACTCCAGGTATGCTTTTTCACCTTGCACTTGGGTTGTTAATTATCTGACAAATGAAACACCTTACACTTTATATATAAGACAGGAATACCAATTATTAATCAACCCCAATACTCATTTAACACCATTTTCTTATGTTAATTATTCCTGTTTATATCATTGAAATATTTATCAGTTTAATGATGTTTCTGTTCTTACTAATGTTGATTGGATTATGGGGAAATCTACTACATGTACTTCTTAACTCATCAACCCCTGTGGTCACATTTAGACTCACCCAAATTAATAAACTGTATGGTCTACTGTCATAATTCAGGGGTAAACAAGATGATATAATTGAATGTAAAATCATTTTGGAATTTGGATTCTAAATTATTATTATTGTTATACATTCCTGTATTCTGGCAGTGGACTTTACCATTCTTTGGAATGGATGAGTTCAAATGTGGCTACAGGGGTCAGTGAGTTGAACTTCTTAAACTTACGCAAATGAAGCATTTAGTTTAAATAAGAAGGACAAGATATTTCAATTAGTAATTATCATCATCATGATGCAGTTGTAAATTTTATGTAATTATTTTAATAAATGAAAATTGCATTATTAGTTGATAAAATCATAATTCTAATTCCAAAATTCAAAATTACTGAAATTTGAGGGTCAATGACTTACTTGTATAGTTTTGTGACAAAAGCTGTTAATCAAACAATTGAAACATGTATGAATAGGTTGCTATAGTAACAAGATTCTTTAACAGAGGGTGTGGCCAGATCGCAAAAGATACTTTAACAGAGGGTGTGGTCAGATTGCAAATCGCCTAGACTAGACCTATAGTCATGCTTTAAAAAAAAAAATTAAATGGAATGAGAAATGGTGCCATTAGTTATCTGTTTATATTTTGTACAAATACACAAGATTAAAGATGGTATTGAAAAGAAAAAAATCAGTACAACTATACAATCAGAAAATTTTGTGGGTTTAAAATTTTGTTGTTAAAAAAATAGAACAATTTTATTGCCATTAAATTTCATTGAAATAAAAATCATGCTTGTAAAGGAACCTACATGTATTACCATTACTTAGTGTAATTTATGTCAAATTTCGTCGTGGTTTTAATTTTGTTGATAAATGAAAACAAAGAAATAAACGAATCTTCTGATTCAACAGTATCATCAATGTGTACCAGAAAACAAAATTACTCAGAATTGTTGGTGCAGAGAGATAAACTACATGTACAATAATCCAGAATTTCTGTTTTTACAAGTATTTGGTATGATTTGACCATTGTCTGGAGTCGGGTGCAACAAAATTGTACATCTGACCTAAACTCAAACTCACCATCAAGGCAGATTTTTCATCTTGATAATTATTGTTCATAATCTGACTTTGTATTTTGATGAACTTAAATGTTGTGTGTCGAGTTCTGGGCCTGGCACCATAAAGCTTAAAAATTACTTAACTCTAAAATTCTTACTCAAATCTGACTAATCCTGAAATCTGGTTGGCTGAGAAGGCCAATTTGAGAATATTCTCAGACTTAAGTAATTTCTCAAGTTTTATGGTGCCAGGCCCTGGGTTTGACTTCTGAGCCCAACTTTAAAATAATAAAATTGGAGAATTTACTCAAGTCAGAGTATGTTCTTAACTAAATGTGCTTTAAGCCAATCAAATTTCAGGATTAGCCGAGGTTGAGTAATATTTTCAAGGTTTATGGTGTCAGGTCATTATCCATGTCATAAATAAGGCACTGTTAGTGACCGTTCCATCAACAAGTATACATGTGTACAAGTGCTAGTAAATATTTTTAAAGCTTCAGCTTAAAGTAGCATTAGGTATAAATCTGCTTCTAGTGATCATTTTATGGATGCAGAATCACTCTTGCAGTCAGCATCCAATTAAACTTTTCATTTTGACAAATGGAAAATGAAATAAACAGTTTTGTCAAAAATGATCAAATCTTATATCAGATTGCCATGATTACTGGTAATGATAAATTTTTTTTTTTTTTTTTTTTTTTTTTTTTTAACCAAAATCTTTATGGACAATAATGCTAAATATTGCGATGAATAGATAATAATTCTAATATTGAAACACTGAATAAGTAAATACAATAGACCCTTTCACTTCAACTCTGGTCCTGTAACTTTGAGTGGCAAAATGATACAGAATTCCACAAAATGATGTCAAGAAACAATCAGTTACTATAACGACGCCTATGTTTTTGCGGGTATCTGTAGCATTTTGTCACTCATAGTCACAGGACCACAGTTAAAGTGAAAGGGTCTGTAATGATTTATAATGTTTGTGTGTTGATAATACAATGTTATTGATATCATTGTATAGGGAAAACAGTATTGTTAATACAGCAAACAAGCTTACATATAACACAGGTGGATGACCTTATTATATATGGAAATTATGTGAAAAATGTTCATTATGACTGAATTGTTCTGTTTTATATATTACCTTTCACTTTTTACACACAAACGCTCATTTTTTCAGCAAGTACTCCAGGTAAACAAAGTGTGAGGGTAGTTGTAGGCTAACGGGTTGGTGTGTCAATGTATTTTTCACTGTGTAAATTATGTACTCATGTACGGGGTGTAGTGACGGCAGATCTTCACGTGTATGTTGTGTATATGTTTTAGTTAGGTGTGAGGTAGAGGTGGTAAATTGAGCTGTCAGTAGATGAATTAGTGTGTTGAAGCTTTTATATTATGTGTTGTCTGAGGTAATACAATCAAATTGTGAAAATATGACTTTTTATATCCTATCTATATCACCTGTGTGACTATGGTTACATATTGCAATTATTGCTAGTGATTGTTTTAAGTGGAATTAAGAGTCATTAAAGGTTGATTCCCCATGCAAAATCAGTCTTATTTTTCCCCAAAGTTCCAGGGGTTTGGGGGGGGGGGGGACTATAATTTTTGCATTGTGTCCATCATTTTGCTTTGTCTGGGCCATATCTTCCTAATTGTTTTTTTTTTCAACTAAGCTCCCCATATTTCTTGCAAGTATACATCTTTTAGAGAAGACAGAGTGTTGCATACAGAAGTTGCATCCCTTGTACTCCTTCCATACTTATTCTTAAAGTTACTCCCATTTGTTGATTTTATTTGTCTGTACCCTATCTAACTTATTTTTTCACCTAGACTCCCCATATTTGGTACAGATAAACATTATTATTATTAAAGAGACATTATGTTGTATGCAAATGAATTGTTCCTACCACCCTTATGTTATTGCCATGTTTGATTTAGACTTATATATTAGGTATATGGGTGTTTTGTCAGTTTATGCATCTTGTCAGTATGCCCCAGGTCGGGGGACTATGTTAATTCTATGAATTAGCTCTGTTAGAATTAAGACTGTAGGCTTTAGCAAAAATGCCAGCTTCCCTTATATAGACCAATGTAATTACACTTCCTAGTAGCAGGAGTACATTTGTGTTAGAAACAATAGAGAAACAAATATATATTTCTTGAATTGGTCAGACTGGGAGAATCATGTTGGAAAAAATCTCTGCAATATGACCATTAAATGCATGTTGACGATATGGTCACATGATTTAATATGAAATAAACAATATAAAGTACGGTAATCTAGTTTTACATACATTAAATGCATTCAATTCTTTCAATCAATGTCATTCACCAGACGGAGATTACTCTTATGAAAATTTTAAGTTTTTAACACATGGGGCGTCAATACACATGACTCATTTTCCCATGATTCTGTCCAATTCCTCCAAAGAACTATTGGCCTTCTATCAAGCTTGAAGTGAAACTCAAATTTGTGTAATATGATGACACATGCCTGCCTCTTTTTTTCAGATACCTTGACTTGTCAGTCAATAACATTTTCAATTGACACTTTAATTTATTTTCTCTCCAATTACAAGGTCATGTGACCTTCAGATTTGTCAATTTTTTTTTTCTGACACAAGTCAATACATAACTGAATATTCAACATGTTAGTGAGTCAACTCATTCAACCCTGTCGTCTCATCTGATGTGAAGTCAACTGATAATTGAGTCAAATTACAATGTATTATGTTGAATCGTCAGATTAACCAAAAAGTTTAAAATCTTCTGACAAATGAATATACAAATAACTGTTAGTACAACATTATTTCAAATGGTGGCAGAAAGCTGCAGCCATACTTTAGCATGTTTAGATATTTTTAGAATGTCCAAGTTTTATGTGAATCTTCACTTAGGTGAGGAACCCATGCAACTCTTTGACCATTGTAGTTGCATTTGAACTCAACCATTTCCAAGAATGGTAAAATCCCCTGCCAGAATTCAGGAGTGTTTGCAGACATGCCAATCTTGAACAATTTTCATGGGGGAGATTTTTCAATCTCATGGGGGATATTCTAAATTTTAGTATAAATTAATAGGAAAATTTAATTTTTCGTGGCGAGATATGCATTTTTCTTGAAGAAATTATCAAAAATTTACATAGAAAATAGGGAGTCTCCCTATTTATGGGGGACGCTTGTCATTTTGCCTTTTTGCATCCAAATTCTACAAAAATTCAATATGCATTTATTTTAATTTATTAACTTTTTCATACCTGATTTATGACAGTGTACCATACTTTTTATAGATTTGGATGAGTCTAAATGTGACAGTAAGGGTGGATGAGTTTGTTTACAAGACTTAGCATATGTTGAAATTTAATCACTCTACCTTTGTATATTATTTAGAAATTTGCTTTTGTTTTGGATACAGAAGGTTAACCTTGTTTAAGCTTTCGTAACTGGGGATAATATGTTCCATATGATTTTGACGAGTATACACTCACAGTTCTTATAGTCAGTCACTCAGTGTGCAATGGTAGTGGTCAGACTACTAACATAATGGTGGTAGATCTGTGTTACCATGGGAAAACAGTAGACATACAGTTTGTGAAATACCTTGTACATCTGTTTGTATTTCTTTCAATGATTTTAGTACAGTGGAACCAGAGTCTTGAGAGGCCAACCCATCTGCCACTAAAATGTGGTCTCCAAGACAGTTGGTCTCTTAATAGATTCTGGTTTTACTCAAAAGATTATTTAATAAAATGGTTTTCAGAATATGGTCTCAGAAGACAGATGGTCTTTCATGATAGTGTTTTTTTAAGACAGGTTCTACTGTACAAATAAAAACATATATGCCTATACAGTAAAACCTGCTTTAGTGACCACCTTTGTATAAAGACCACCTGGTCACAAAGACCATTTTACTGTCCCCAGTAGTACCATTTGTGTACAAATCAGCCTCTATATAAAGATCACCTCCCTATAAAGACCAGTTTTCTTGTCTCCCTAAGAAGGTTGTTATATACATGTACAAGTTTCACTGTATATTATACTGTAGTATTTTATGATCACATTGTTTGAATCAGAAGCTTTTGATTTTCATTTCAGACTCCAGGAGATCAAGTGTTATGGGAAAGACAAAAGGCATATATATATATATATTAATTCAGATATTTTTATTAACTTTTTTTAGCACTGAGTGATCCTTTTTGTGTGTTCCCTACTGTTTCCAGAGTTGTCTTTTCCTGATCCACACCTAATTTTTCCAGCACATTAATAAAAACAGCATGGATTACAGAAATCTTAGCAGTTTCTAAATCAAACTTCCATTATCCCTTACTCATATTTATTTTGATTTATTTTTAACAATTCTGATCCTCATCCCTTATACATGTCTTTGTAGTGGTTTATTTTAATGTCTAGATATCGTAGATATCTTGGTATATCTGGATATCATAGATATCTTGGTGTGTCAGTTTGTGTTAAAATGTTGAATCTTCCGTAGATAATATACCTAATGCATGTCCGTTTGTAAATATCCTCTTTTCTTTTCATGATGATATCCTCAGTATACACTTTAGTCTATGTAGATATCAGTATAACTCATTCACCCCTAAAGACAAATTTGGACTGGTCTGATAGTCATTGATTTACAGAAGAGTCCATTGTTTTTTAGGGGTTTATAAGTTAAATACTTCCATAGAGTTATTTGTACAAATAACAGTTAATTTAAATATCTTTGCATCAAATCATGTAAATATCAGTACATTTTAATGAATTATGTTGATCTATGGTAGATATCTTAACATTTAGTCTTAATATGTTTTCTGAACCACCTGTGCAGGTAGATTCATATAGATATCTGTTCTTAAGGAATGGTAATTTAGTTGACACAGAAATTGTGATATAAGTTAAGCTCTTTAAATCATCATAGCTCATAGTCATCATTTCATTTGGATATCTACTCATAAGCTAATGTAGGTATAGTCATGCAGTACAGTCAGTAAAGGTTATACAAATATCAAGTAGTCTACATATAAATGTTTATACAGTAGTTCATATATGTATCTGTATATCAATCATTATTGATATCTCTACTTCAGTCAGAGTTGTTGGCATATACTGTATAGGTAGTCTATATAAATTCTTTGGATATCAAGTCATGTGGATATCTAGATATAGTCCAATATTGTAGATATCCTTGTACATTGTACTTCAAATCACATTGATGTTTGTCACTTCATGTGAATATCTATATATAGGATCATGAGAGTGGATATTTAGCTGTTTGAGCATCACAGTATTTGTCAGTGATTTCTCAGTATATTAGTCATCTAGATATCTCTGGATATCTATTCTTGGTCTATGACAATCAAGCAATAACTTCTTGATCGCCATAAATATCTATCAATGTGTACTTTCTACATCAGCCATTTATTTATCAATTTCTTTGTGTAGATACATATAGTTTTATACTGATCAGCATGGTCAGTGCAGATATCTATATATCAGGACTTGTAAATATCCACAAAAAACACTTACTGGTAGTTATCTTTGCATTGATGTAGACATCAGTTTGTAATATCAATGACACTCAGAATATTATGTCTGTGTTTGCTGACTCGTGGATTTCATGATGGTGCTCTTTACATATAGTATATTTATCCAGATATCTGTGTTTTATGGAATGTAAAATTATCCCCATATCAATGTTGTGCACAATATACTTGATGTTGTGCCTCATATATAGTCTATGTGAATCATCAGTATACAGTCAGTCCTTATGATTATAAATATTTGCATATGTTGATATATGTTTCAAGTTGGTATAGTTTTGAGTACATTTATATTCATACAAAGCATCTGTATATATATATATATATATATATATATATATATATATATATATATATATATATATATATATATATATATATTTACTTTTAATTACTTGTTCAGTAAGTCAACATAATATGTGTGCAAAATATACAGACTTGCCTTTCTTGAATGGTCATAAAATATGTAAAAGACTTAAACTGCATACCAGGAAATATTTGCTCATGTTTAATTTAAATTTAAAACAAAAGCAAAATTTTCCAGCTAAGTATTTAAAGTACAGACATACACGTCATCCAGCAGAGACTAGTGATTTAGGGCAAATTTAAAGCACAGTGAATATGTTTTCTGTTGTAAAATTCAACAGAGAAAACAAAATGACAATTTTTTTCTCTGTAAATTTAATGGCAGAATTGATGTCTTGTCACAAGAAACATATTAAGGAAGCCACAGATATTAGTTCTCTTGTCCACTTATACCAAGAGTATCGTGAGTATACCGGTCATATTTCATGTTTTTGTAATATGATATTTTTCAGACAAAAAAAGTACAAAGGATGTACACAAAGGTAGAGCATATCAAATCACCAAAGATTTATTATATAAGTAGTGGACACCAATATGTTACTATAATTAGATGACCTTGACCTTTAGAAATATAATATCAGCTTGTATATTTCTAGTTTTCACAATAGGAAATGCTGCTTAATTTAGCATACTAGAATCTAGATCTATTTATTTGAATTAACTTTTTATTTGGAATATATTTGAAATATTTCTAATCCAATTAGCCAACAATACATATATATTTTACAGCATTTGAGTTAAAGAGACCATGTTTAATTTTGCAGTTTTTGTATTTATGACAATTTTACCTGTATATTCAGACATTTTCTGGTTTTTACACACTACTAAGCTGTTACAAGCTTATTTGTAGCTACTTACATATTTAGCTCACTTGAAACTGTAACCTGTCATCACACAGGTGTGGGAAGATTGAAACATTTCCCTTGGATAGACTTAGCACATTTCCCTGCAAAAGATTTCAAACATTTCCCTACAAAAGAATAAGAACATTAACCCACAAAAGATTTAGAACACTTCCCTGCAAAAGATTTAGAACACTTCCCTGCAAAAGATTTAGAATGCTTCCCTGCAAAAGATTTAGAACACTTCACTACAAAAGATTTAGAACAATTCCCTTCAAAAATAAGAATATTTCTCTGGGACAAATTTAGAATTTTTCCCTGCAAAAGGTTTAGAGAACATTTCCCTGCAAATGATTTAGAACATTTTCTTTACAGAAGATTTAGAACATTTTTCTGCAACAAATTTTAGAACACTTCCCTGCAATAGATTTAGAACAATTCCCTTAAAGAAAATAAGAATATTTCCCTGGGACAAATTTAGAATTTTTCCCTGCAAAAGACAGCACATTTCTCTGCAAAAGATTAACCCTTTGAACCCTGGTCACCTGAAATGATCTGTTCTCCAACCCTGGGCTCCTGGACAGAAATACAAAAAATCAAATCACCCTCATTTCCTTTATTTTTTGTTTTTGAATTGATTTTTACGATAAATCACTACTTTCATAATTATCTACAGAGTCATCTGAATCTTGCTCCCATTCAAAATTGCTTTGTCACTATTCATCGCTACTACTCAGACTTTCCCCATTATTAGAGTTCTACAACAGTTTGAGAACTTGATCAGCTGTTAACACGGTTGAGTGCCTTTTACTCATAATGTTTAGTCAAATTACCGAGCAACGTTTCTAGAAATGTTCTACAGTTTCACCGGCAGCATGACTCATCAAATACAAGATGTTATAGGAGCTCTGATTGGTCAGTGAGAGCTATAGAAAATTCTAAATAACAGAATGACTTCCTGGCCGGAAAAACGGCCACCAGGTATATATATGCGTTTATGTTATGGCCTGTTTTCCGGCCTCCAGGGTTCAAAGGGTTAAGAATTGAAAACTTATTCCTGGGACAAATTAAGACCTATTCTCCTGACATATTTATGACATTTAAAACACTTCCCTCAGACAAGTTTATAACATTTCTGTTATATATCTCTTAGATATAGAACATTTCTCTTGGATAGATTTAGAACATATCTCTGTGAAAGATTAAGAACCATTTCTTGTGGGCAAGTTTTGAGCAATTGTCTGGGACAGATTTAAAACAGTTTCTCTTACTTAAAAAATTGAGAACAGTTCCCTGCAAAAGATTTTAAAAAGAAAATCTCTTGGAAAGATTTAGAACATATATTTGTCTGGGAGATTTAAAAAATTTAACTGGGACAGTTTTAAAACATTTCTCATTGTTTAAGATTTCTATGGTGAGAATGGTAAGATTAACCCATTCACCCCTTCAGATGCATTTGGACTGGTCTAATGTCATTGATTTTCAGAAGAGTCCATTGTTTTTCAGGCCAGGGGTTTATGAGTTAATACAGTTAAGATAAGTAATCACTTACCGTATTTGACCCATTAAGCGCCCAGAGCGCTACAAAAATCAGGGAAAATCAGGTGGCAGCTTAATGGGACCCATCAATAGTCATATTGACATTAAACAGTTAATTTTATAATGCACAGTGGTAAAGTTGTTGTTGTTGTTGTTGTTATTACGGAGGACAAATCAATATAATTCTGTTGTTTGGGGGCTACAGATAAACTGTTACTTACCATTTTTCAGGTCCACATCTCCTTGTCAATCAGCTAGAAATGATTCTCAATAGTATATAAAAAAGGGAGGGGCACTTATAGGGACATGGGCGCTTAATGGGTCGAATACGGTATGACATTTAGATCACTTCTGGACATCTATGAGGCATCTCAAGAGGTCTTTAACAGATCTTGAATTCTTTGGCATCTTTAGAAATCTAGCAATGAATTTCAGGTCTGGAATATAACTGGAATACAGATCTAGAATACGTAAAGTCTCCTTCAACATATGTACAGTAGAAAAGATATCTCTAGCATGTTGTTATAGAATTATCCAGCACATGTATCTGAAATAATTTAACAGTTTACCAATTAATGACAGGCTTGATAGTTTTGATAGAAACTGATTTAGCTAAAATTTAACCTAATATTATTTGATTTTTTTTTTACATTTGTTTAAATTGCTCTCTTTTTAGTTTAGAAACAAATAGAACCCTTTATTTATTCACATTTTTACATGTAATGACCTTATTATATCTCTGTATATTTGTGAAAAGAAAACTTTTTTGACTTTAAAAAAAAAAATTGTTACATTTAATTTCATGCTACAGTGGAACCTGCTGTGATAGACCATCCTTTCTGCCACTGAAATGTGGTCTTTCAATGCAGGTGGTCTCTAAAAGAAGGTTTTATTCACAGGGATATTTAAATGAATGGTTTTCAAAATGTGGACCCCAAAAACAGGTGGTCTTTCATGACAGTGGTATCTCAAGACAGGTTCTACTGTACATGAAATCATTACGGTAAATATATGAATCATACCAGTTATACATTGTTCCTAAATGGGTTGGAGGTTAGAAAATAATAGCTCTTGTAAACTACAGTAAAACCTTAATTGACAGAACATGATCACAAAAGGCAATCTGTCTTGAGAGACCTTTGTCACAAGAGTGAACTTTTAACAGAAAATGATTGCTACCATCATTCAGATTAAACCTCTTTGTATAGACCACTTGTCTAGCTGTATTTGAAGATAATATTACTGCTGAGAATGGGTTGTCTCTTAAGATATGTCCCACTGTACTGATTAGATGTATATGCATACACTGTATATGTTCTGAGGTGCACATTTCACTATGCACATACAGGTATGATCTTTTAGACTAACCCAGCCTACACACCATAGCTTTATGCTGACACTGGATAAAGAGGACTATATACTCCCATTTTGGTTTCTGCTTGGTTTGTTTTGCCAATGTCTTCCAGAAAGCCATCTTTTTAATTTGTGGATATCAGATTTCAAACTTGTTAATCTTTTAACTTATATCTGTGGAAGAAAATAGAAAATGTCTCTGCTTCGATTTATAAAATGCTTAGGGGTACTCAAGATTTATCAAATATAGTTGAATTTAGATGGCTCTGTAATGTTTTATGTGACCGAATTGACCCATTTTAAAAAAGCCCCAACCCTAATTTTTGTTTTCAATTTTGCTCACTTTTTCCCTTGAAAAATATTCTCAATTCTGCTCAATTTACATATCAAAATTGAAAAGAAAATTAAAAAAAAAAAGAAAATAATTTGCCTACCCACAGACCACTCTTCAAAACTACGACACATCAAACAAATATTTTTCTAATTAAGGCCTTATATAAACATGATTAATCTTCACTGTTAATTTTGTTGGTATACACATGAACCAATAAGAGTCATACACAGGCATAAAAATCTTATATTCCTATATATTTTGTGAAAATAAGGTGTAATTATTCATATACAAATAGTAAGGTTATATAAATCAATTGCAAGTGAATAATTGCCAAACTGGGTTTCTCAAGCAATTTTCACAAAGTATATAGGAATTTAAGAATTTTCATGTCTGTGTATATCTCTTTTAAGTTATTGTTGTTTAACGTTACACTCAATAATCTTTCACTCATATGAAGAAGTCACCAATGCCAGTAAAGGGCTTCAAATTTTGGCCTATGCTAGGCACTTACGGCCATTGAGCAGTGAGGGTTCTTTAACGTGCAGACACATACTGTGACAAGGGACCTCGGTTTTTACTGTTTCATCCATTTAAGTAGTAAAAATGGAAAGAAATATTTTGAAAAAAAAAAGCACAGCTAACGCCCTTTAATTTTTAGCACTGTAACAAGTTTTAAATGATATTTACAAACTACCGGTATATGTTTTGGTAAGTAAGGTTATACCAAATTCTACAGGGTTTACCAAAATATCAAAAATAGGCATCTTTACTGCATGACAGAACAGTATTTATTATTTAATTTTTAGACAAAACTGAAATGATTTTAGCTTACAAGGCCCAATGGGCAGTAATATAACATGTTGTTGCCGTGTTATATTTGTTATATGGAAATAATTTTAACATACAACAGGTGAGGGGTGTTTCAATTAATTCTCATTATTTATGTCATTATCCCGGATGGACATTTTCACAGCTTTCAGTATTATTTAGAATGTACTCAAGACAAATACCATAATATGAACTAACTAGAGTGAGAAAGCAACTCTGATTATGATGATGGGCACATGTAGGCCTACATATAGAATGTCTTTCGTGTATTCATAGACTGTCCAAAATTATCATAATGTCTTTGGTACCATGAAAACAATAGTAATTTGTATTACATATATTGGCCATTTAATAAAAATTTTTTCATTCTTTTTCCAGAGGGCAGAAAAATGAGTGCTACTGGTGGAAAGGGAGGGAAAGATGACAAAAAGGACAAAGGAAAGGGAGGTAAGCCTGCAGCTCCAGCTGAAGAGGAAGAGGAGCAAGCACCACCACCACCACTCGAAGTACAAGTGGGGATCCGACTACATCACTGGAAAACTGCTATGGATTCTCTGAAGGAGGAGGAAGAGAAAAACAAAGCAATAGAAGAACAGCAACAAGGGTAAAGTCCACTAGCAACAATGGGAGATAACTCTAATCAGAGTTAAACAAAAAGAAATATTTTACAGGAAGGACAACTTAATTGCATTGTGTTACAAAAGTAAAAAATCAAAGGGATGAACTATTCACATATTCTAAAAACATTTACATGATTTACAGCTATATTTTCTTCTAAGATTTGATTACGACAAGAATTTAAACTGAAAATATTTGTTTACCTTGTTTATATGTTGCAATAGGTACATAAATTTAAGCCGACCACCCCTATTTATGTAAATGGAATGCACTATTTCTATTGTTTTTATATTGTCCAATATGATGCAGTTTTACAAAGTCAGGGGTTTGATATTGAAGCATATACTGCATAATGTAGTTCGAGACATAATTTTTTATTTTTTATTTTTGCACACAATCCATCATTGTCAAATACAATTTTTTTTAAAGATTATTTTTACCACAAAATGCCAGTTTGTATTTTGTTATCTACACTCATCCCTGCTGAAGACACATTTGGACTGGCCTAAATCATTGATTTATGGAAGAGTCCATTGTTTTTCTGGGGCTGATGAGTTAAATAACAATCAATTCAGTTAATTGAATGCCAAAGAAACTGCTATATAAATATTTAAGATTATCATTTTACTCACCCACAGCTGTTGATATTAAAAGAAAATTTTAATTCCTGATATTTTTACACATTGCAATGCATCCATCCATTTTTAAACAGATACAAGTAAGAAATATCTCCAATTCTTTTCTCAGTGACAATCCATTTCTTTTTGCATTCATTTGTGTAACTCTTGTTGTGAAAAAATAAAAATGACGTTTGCCATTTTGCAAAAATGAGTATATGATTTTTCTTTCGTAGTCTGTGATAATTTCATGTTTGTTGTGGCATTTTTTTTTACTTCCCATCACCTTAATGCATTAAGTTGATGCACAAGGGCATTTGTACTAAATGTCTATACTCTATGTCAGTCAATTAATTCTTCTTTTTGAAAAAGTCTTGTATACACAAAATCACCACTATTTTTATAAATTTATTTTTTTACACTTTTCAAAAGCTTTGTAACAGAATTTGGTTAAGTTTGAGGATGCCTCATGTATAATATGACAACGTACATTTCAACCTGAGGAAATTTTTCTCATCTTGTCCATAAATGTTCTTGTCGTAAGCTGTGATGATATAAATGACTTCACAAAGTGTCTGTGATCTCTATAATTTATATTTTACCAAATTTTAAAATTGTTTATGATGTTGTTTCAAATCATAGTCCATCATTTTATTCCACTCTTAGTATTAAACTTAAATCATGCTTTGTATATATTTATAGATATTTAAAATGCTATCAATGTAAATAAAATCATTTTGTTTTACACTGAGTTTTATGATATGCTTTAACATTGCACTATTGTTACTACAGAGATATATCCCTGTCTGCGATGAACATACAGTGAAACTGTCTTTAGAGGACACTGATAAAAGACCACCTGTCTTCTGTGACCACATTCTGAAAACCATTTAGTTAGATAATTCTCTTAATGAAATTAAACCTCTTTTGAGAGACCATCTGTCTTGTAAGACCACATTTCTGTGGCGGATGGGGTGGTCTCTCAAGACAGGTTCCACTGTATCATGTTGACCAATTCTGTCTTTCAAGACAGGTTTCACTGTAATAATAAAGATAAACATGTTTTATCATTGTTTGATCTCTGTAGGTCTAGAACTTCAAATCATGTCATGTACTGTGTAGGTTGTTGTTTTACACAACAATAATCATGTCATGTACTGTGTCTTGAGCCATTTGTAACTAGTTGCTGACATACATCTAATGCACAATAAACCTTTTTAAGTCTCATCAAAAGATATCATCACTTTGTATGCCAAGAACTTGGCTAAAGAACAGTCACAACCATTTTTTAAGTCTTTGGTATGATCCAGGACCAGGAACCGAACTCAGGACCCATCACTTGCAAGTAGAATACTCTACCACTAGTGCCGTGGACTTGTGTTCAATGCAATGAGGGTTCTGACTTTAACATGTTAAAAGTAAGGTACGTACATCTTGTACATGTCACGATTGGTGTGGCAAGTTAAAGACCTTTACTGTGCCCATATCACTCTCCTAATTAAATTCTGGGCACCAATCTAAAGCATGCAAGGTCTCGGTATAAGGAAAAATCTTGGTGGAATGTAATTAAACAATGAAGTGAAAATATACATGTTAAAGTATTGGTACTTTATGGCTAGAGCAAATTACAGAGGTCTAGCTACATTTTCCATGTATTACTACAGATAAAATATGATGCCAACATTTTGCAAAAACTTTTAATTCATCAACAAAATTCATCTGAGAACTGAATACAAAGACTACCATTTGTACCTCCAAATCCAAAAGAGTTTGTAAGAGCTATTCTTCTTCCTTCTTTGATGGGCCACTTCCTTGCTTGCAAAGGGACATAATCCAAATCAACACCGGTATCGGCACAATGTAAGTTTATTGTTGGCGGAATGATTCCATGGTAACAAGCCAAGATTGTAAATATTGTTTCAACACTTCCTGCGGCCCCTAGCAAATGCCCAAGAGCCCCTTTTGTTGAAGACACACAAGGTTTGTTGCAGTCATTAAACAGTTTCCATATTGCTTGACTTTCGGCTGCATCTCCCAATGGTGTAGAAGTAGCATGAGCATTTACATATTCAACATCTTTTGGTTGTAAATTTGCATCATTCAGAGCAGCTCTCATGCAGCGAAAAGCACCAAATCCGTCTTTACGTGGAGCTGTCATGTGATGACTGTCACCTGACAGTCCATAACCCAAAACTTCACCATATATGTTAGCGCCTCGTTGTCGTGCATGTGACAGTTCCTCAAGAACAACAACACCTGCACCTTCTGACATCACAAACCCGTCTCTGTCCTTGTCAAATGGACGTGAAGCTTGTTTGGGTCTGTTGTTGAACTTTGTACACAAAGCTCTCATCCTGTTAGTAGAAAAAAAACTATATAAAAATTTCTCTTGACAAATTTATTAGTTTTGCTGTAATAGACGACCATACACAAATGCACAAGTACTTCAAATGCAAGACAAAATGTGTTCATAAAACACATGACCTCCTGTCTAGCAGAAACATCTTATTAGAGAGGTCATAGGTCAATGTAAAGATCAGGAAACAGAAAACAAAATTGGTATCAATAAAATTACCACATGGAGTTCACATATTAACAGTTTAAGTCCTCTTTCTAGCATATACCTAAAATATTGTCCACAGCTAAAAATTAGCACAGAAAAAATGAGGCCAAAATACCCCCTCTCCCTAAAAAATATATCAATAGAAACTGAAACCATATTAGACATGTTGAACCCCCACTCTTGTTTAACTCAAAAGCTATATGTTCAGATAAGTAGACTCAACAAAATTTTTATTAAAGACAAGACAGTCCATTGAGAGTGACTCTCTTTGTCTGTTTTGTCTTTAATCAAAATTTTGTTGTTTTCTTGGGGGGGGTAGTGTTGTTTTACACCTCACTCTTTATCTTTTTTTTAGTTAGCTGGTGAGGCCATTTGTCAATTGTGAAAGAAACAGAAACAATGTTATAATACTGATCTTTCTAAAGTAAACTGGCAAGCTTCAACCACATAAGCAGTTTGGGTGCAAGTGAAGCTCAAATCAATAACGTTCTATTACTTAAAGTAAACAAATTATTGTTAATTGTTACCACACCGAGAAAATCCAGCTATTGACAAAGGATTTGGACTTTCTTCTGTTCCTCCTGCTATCATGACATCAGCATCTCCTCTCTGCACAAATCTAAATGCATCTCCAATAGCATGAAGACCTGTTGTACAGGCAGTAGACACTGCATGGTTTGGACCCTGCCAAAAAAAATGTTTTTGTAAATATTTATGTAACAGAGACAAATATATATTCTTGTTTTGCAAATGCGTGTTTTCATTAGCTGGAAAAAGAATTGATAGATTTAAAGTCATATAAGTGACCGTAAATTGGGATATTTTGGTCATTGTTTAATTTTGGCCAAATTGGCCACCCTATTTAAATGGCCAAAGTTAAACCATCCAGAATATGTACACAATGTGCTTTTTAAAAACATTTGAGCGTTTCTGATGAACAAACAAGAAATATGGATTTAAGTTCAAATTCGATGTTGAGACACAAAATAAGAGAAAAGAACAGTCTGTCATAGATCAGACATAGAACATTTCATGGTGGGCGCCAAGATCCCTCTCGAATCTCTTGTTCCCAATATTACACAAATTCATATTAAAATTCGCAGTTGTGTTACCAATGGCATTTTCCCCAAATTGACAGAAAAGGGTCTGCTGTGTACATGTTGTACCTATGTACATTGTACTTCTACTCACCTGAAAACCATACTTTAGACTGACGTTGCCAGCAGACATATTTACTAGGATCTTAGGCATAAAATGTGGATGTACTTGACGATAACCACCCTCTTTCAGAGCAATTCCTGTTGTGACAATTTCTTGCATTCCAACAAGTCCCATACCTATGGCAACTCCTGTAAATCAGAACAAAACTGTAATAAAAAGTGTTTGACAAAGAAAACAAACTGAAAGCTTTAATCAAAGTCTTTCCACATTGCATAAATTCCTTGCCAAATGATCATGATATTAATTCCTTTCCAAATATTTTCTTTTATATATTCTTATACATGATATATGCACTTATATTTGTAATGCTACCTGTTCTTATTTGGTCCTCTTCTTTATCTGGTTTCCACTTTGCATCAGTAAGAGCTTCCTCCGCTGCTACTAAGGCATATACACTTCCCTGTGACATTGTTCGCTGATCAGAGGGGGAAACAAACTTACCAGGATCAAGCTGCCATGAATTGTCTCCCCTTGGTATAAAGCCAGCAACTTTACAAGGAATCTTTTCATATTCTGCAAAAGGGATGAAATCTTTAAGAGCTTTATACAATACTCTCTGTGTTTTGTTACAGATAATTTAACCTATATCACTATCAGTTTTAACCTACTAGGCTATATAGCTATCAGCCTATGTGTATATCAGTCATATTTTGTTTCTATGTCTATAGTACCTGTGCCATATGATAGATTGCAAATTGGATGCACTAAATTACTGGATGCATCAAATTACAACACACAATGACATACGGTAGCTTAAGAAGTAATAGATAGGCTAATACAAAAAGCTGTAAACAAGGTTTTATTAAAAATAAGAAATTTTATTAGAATGATAATTTCTGGGAGGGATCAAATCTCCATATATCCCCCACCCCACCCCCAAAAAATAAAAAAGGATTAAAAATATTATCATTTAATGATTTATCACACTGACTTATGTTTTAGACGATGTTAAATTCGACTATTTCATTACGTCTTTGTTAACATCTGATCATTCGGAAGGGACCTTAGATCGTCGGAAACCCATGTTGCGTTGTACGTTGCAATTGAAAAAGGAGGGGGCTACGTCTTTAGTGTTGGGATTTAAATTTCTCTGGTTTAATTACCTTTGCCATCTACTGCTTTCAAACCACACTCTCCACTCAAAAGATTTTCCCAAACATGATTTTTGCCCAGACCTAGACAAGTTACAAGTCCAATGCCGGTCACAACAACGCGTCTATGATGAGATTCAGAGTTGTAGAGTTTAGTACCAGTGGAATGTGTGCATGAGGTGGAGATAGCACATTCGCTACTCCTGTGTAATAACGTCTTCTCCTTTCTTGATAAACTGCGACATAGTTTAAAGTATTTGTGTAGTATAAGGCGATTCATGTTGTCTAATAAATGTCAACAGTTCTATGATTGTATCATTTTGTTAAACAGTTTTTGACATCGCTATAGGCTACAAGAAGATTCGTTTCACAAATTAAGCAGGAAACTATCAGAAGTAAACTAATTTTAAAACCGTTCACGGTTTCAACAGTGCTTAATTCCGTAATTCCAACGTGTACTTTTGAAAGCAACTGCCATCTTTTGACACACTGACGAAAAATTCAATAAGCAAAATTTATATTTGCGTGATATTTTAGACCTTTTACTGTTTCACATTTCTCAAATAGTAACTAAATGTTTTCCCTTTTCCTATATTAAAATTAAGCTCATGGAAAAAATTATATCAATATAATCAGCGAGCTTTATATATCGCTGATTAAATATAGATCTAGAAGTTGGAAATTTGTACAAAATCGAAAGTATCACTACAAAGGGTTTTTCCTAGGCCTTTAGGACCACTGTTTCACAGCTTGGCAAATGATCAATCAAAAGATATGAGCCACTGACTTTTAACAAAGACATATACATATGTATGTTTTTAATTGATGGCAAATGCAAATGAATTATTTGAGGCAGAGAATTTGCCACATTACAAACCAAAAAGTACTGTAACAACCAATATGACATCATCTCCCAGTGTACCGTAACAACCACTATGACATCATCCCTCAGTGTACTGTAACAACCACTATGACATCATCTCCCCAGTGCACTGTAAAACCACTATGACATCATCCCCAGTGTATACTGTAACAGCCACTATGACATCATCTCCCAAGTGTACTGTAACAACCAGAGACATCATCCCCAGTGTATTGTAACAACCACTGTGACATCATCCCCCAGTGTACTATAATAACCACTATGACATCATCCCACAGTGTACTGTAACAGCCGCTATGACATCATCTCCCAAGTGTACTGTAACAACCACTATGACATCATCCCCCAGTGTATTGTAACAATCACTATGACATCATCCCACAGTGTACTGTAAAAACCACAATATGACATCATCTCCCAGTGTGGTCAGTAACAAACAACCACTATGACATCATCCCCAGTATACTGTAACAGCCACTATGACATCATCCCCCAGTGTACTGTAACAACCACTGTGACATCATCCCCCAGTGTACTGTGAAAACCACTATGACATCATCCCCCAGTGTACTGTAAAAACCACCATGACATGCCCCAGTGTACTGTAACAACCACTATGACATCATATCCCAGTGTATTGTAACAACCACTATGACATCATCTCCCAATGTACTGTAACAACCACTCTGACATCATCCCCCAGTGCACTGTAACAACCACTGACATCACCCCCTAGTGTACTATAACAACCACTATGACATCATCCCCCAGTGTACTGTAACAACCACTGACATCATTTCCCAAGTGTACTGTAACAACCACTGTGACATAATCTCCCCAGTGTACTATAACAAACACATATCATCTTCCCAGAGTACATTTAACTAACAACCACTCTGACATCATCTCTCCAAGGTACTGTAAAAAATAACCATGCTGAGACCTCTTTACAGTAACAACCATTATGACAGCATGTTCCCAGTGTACCCTTAACTAACAACCAGTGACATCATATTCCCAGTGTACTTTAACAACCACTATGACAACATCTCCCCAGTGTAGTGTAATAACCACTTTGACATCATCTCTCCATGGTACTTTAACAAACAACCATGCCGAGACCTCTGTGCTGTAACAACCGTTATGACATCATATCCCCAGTGTACTGTAACAAACAACCATTGTGACATTATCCATATTGTTTGTTTGTTTTTTTTTCTGTTATATTATGATGACCAGCTTTTAATAATGGAGGAGAGAACATGATTACAATATACATGTACCATGGAAGATACCACCAGCCTGCCGCAAGTAAATGCAAATTTTATTCACAAAATCAGCTTAGGTTCCAGTGGGACTCAAACCACAATGCCAAGAGGTGAGACACTTCATAGTTTATATCACAATGCTCTAACTACCGAGCCGGCCACAGAGGCCCCATTTGTGATGGTGTACACAGTATGACACACAATCCACAAACAGCGTAATATGACATGTATAAACGACAACTATGACATCATGTGCCCAGTGTACTGTGAATTGGTGTTGTTGTACACAATATAACAGACCACTGAGGCATGTACACATAATCACTATGACATCATTCCAATATACTGTTAACTGGTTATGTTGTACACAATATAACACAGTCCTCTGTAGCATGGCCACAAACAGCAACTCTGCAGTGCAGCCTTCCATTTATATATGTGCATGTTTTGATTATCCTGACACCAAGTCTGTAGTTCTATGACAAACATTGTGGAATAACCAGTGACATTGTGGTGGTTCAATCTCTGTAGTACAATTGCAGCAGTTTGTCACAGTATAGTATGCTCAAAATTTGAAAAGTTTCAATTCTCAGAAATTTTTTCTTAGCGTGTTTCTCTGAATGGTGTTTTACACCACACTCATCAGTTTTTTCAGTGATATGGTGGCTGCCAGTTGAGGAGAGAACCCAGTAACAATGTACTCAACTCAAGATTGACAAGAAGAGACCACCACTTCCGCAAGTAAACTGGCAAATCTCAAAAATAATGAAGAAGACAAAATACATTGTAAAACCTTGTATTTAAAAAAAAAAAAATAAATGCAGCTCTTGGCTTCATGCACCATTATCCTGTGTGACAGCAATGTACATAATAAAAAAGTGTGGCAGAATTAGCACAAAGTTTTCATCATGGTATATTCCTAACTGCTTGTCAAGATTATGGAAAACTTCAGACAACAGTCAACTAAATTCTAATATGTTTTAACCCCTACTATTGCAATGAAGAAAAACATAAATAAATTGAACACAATTCCTATTTTTATATGCATGTTATGTACCAAATCAACAAAATTACCGGAATATTTACTGTATCCCATACTAAAAACTATAAAACAAAAACAAACAAAAAACCTGATGTTTGATAAAAAAAATTCCAGTATCATTATACGTGTGAAAGGAAGTAAATATTTGACATTTTCAATAAAATAATGAAAATTCAACAAACATCTGCCTTTAATTTCAGGATTTTTTAAAAATCCAATGTAATTTCTTCATAAATAATAAACAAAACAAAGTTAGGTTTTAGAAGAGACTGAGTAATTGAAGCTAACAAAAAAGCTATCAGCCATTTTAGTCTGGTTGATATAATAAATTTTCTAGACATGAAATAACTGACTACTTTTACATAGTTTGGGATAAAATCAGCAATTAAATCAAAACCCTGAATGTCATATTTTATATTATATGTTGTAGGCCTCTAACAACCCATTATTCAGTTGCTACTGTATGTACATTTTTTACATCTCAACTAGGATATTTTACTCTTACCGGTATATTAAAGTTCATGGAAAAATGTCTACCATTGATTTATGGTGGTACAAAGGGAAGTTAATTTTTGTAACTGTAGTATTTAGTACAGTGGAACCTGTCTGGAAAGACCAATCTCATGTTAGACCAACTGTCTTTTGAGACCACATTCTGAAAACCACTTGGTTAAATAATCGTTTAAATAAAACCTCTTTTGACAGACCACCTGTCTTGTGAGACCACATTTCCGTGGCAGACTGGGTGGTCTCTCAAGATAGGTTCCACTGTACCATAAGCATTCTAGTACCAAATGTTCAATGGTGACTTAATCTGATTGTACTATGATGTAAATTAATCAGAAACATGTACATGCAAAGCTCCTACACAGAACAAAATTTGAATGACACACTACATACTACAATAGGTAACACACAACAAAGGGACATAACTCCTAAAAATATTTCATTCCTCAATTCTTAGTATGATATCCATGTATGGAAATAATTTGTACACAATGTATAGGTAAGTTTTGAAAAAGTAAGATGATATAAGGTTAAAAGGTAGAATAGTAAGAGCTTCTTGTCTCCACCTATTCAAGGATACTAGATGCATATTTACATTTTCAACACACAGTGTATAAAGATTAAAATACATACATGTATAGGTAATCAATTATACATAGTTTAAAAGCAAAGATCAGTATATCACTATATGCTCGTGTTTGTCAACATGCCGTTTTATGCCACATTGTGAACCTAACAAAATATCAGTCATATGGTGGCAGACAGTTTTTGGTGATGGAGGTGAGAACCCGGTTACAATGTACTCAGGAAGAGGGTACAGGTCTTCTGCAAGTAAACTGGCACACTTACAAAAATCAGCTTATGTTTTGGTGTACATATCATGTATGATGACTGTGAAGGATTCTTGAGTAAATTTTTGTACAAATGTATCAGTTTAAATACGGTATGTTGTATTCATATTTATACACAAACATGTAGGCCCTGTATGTAACATGTTTACAGTTGAAATGATTGTAAATAAAAATGTATTACATGAAATTTTTGTATTTTAACATACAATGTAGGATTAGATGTACATGAATTATATATAACAAGAGGCCCACCTGAGACTGTATCACATCCCCGACTTACATACATGTATGTTCTATTAATAGTAACAACAGCCATGTTGGCTGATTGGTTGGCATTCAAATACCAAACTTGAGTTTAAATACTTATTACTACAGATTAATACTAAAATGTTACACTACAGAGAAAAAAAATATTTAGGCAACATACATACTTTGATGAAAAATAGTACATAAAGTGAAAACAAAACTCAAGAGCACAAATGCCCATTTGCTGTGCCAGCACAAGGCGTACACCTTATACATTTTGTACACTTTACAGACACACCATCTTTGCAACAAGTAGGTTTAAAATGTAAAAACTCTGCAGGTGAGATAATCCACCAAGGTACTATATTAATGCTTGTATAAAAAGTAATTTATTTTTACCTAACTACTGTACAAACTACATTTTCTTCTGTGAAACTCTTTCACCTACATGTAGTACAAGATGTAGTAGCCATGCAGATATATTGCAGCATGTACAAAATCTGTTTAAAGTTTTCAAAAGTATAAACACAACCATTGATGCACATCTACTTTTTATGAATTAAGTCAGATTTGCCCGTTCAGACTCTACACCTAATTACAAACTGACATTAAAAAGTAATACAAAAAGCAAATAGGTCTCTTCACTGTATCCAATTAATGTTAACCGACAATGGTTCTTCTGTATCCGTCTCTTTAAGAGGTAGCGTCATCAGTACATGTAAGTTCAGTTTCTGGTGAGTTTCAATCTAAACATTCATTAACATTTGACCAGTCAAGGTTTCCATAAAATTTTAAAAATGGATAACATTTTCTGATTTTTTATGTTTACAGATAAAAGAAAAATACACTATGATAATTAGTAATTACATGCATTTTAAAACATTTTTTTTCTCCACACATCTAAGATTTGACATTCCCCAAAAATTAACATTCTCTATGACTAAACTGGATAGAGAAATAATTTCAATGCCTGCAAACTGACATCAAGAATCTACTGTATCTTTACTATGACACATTAAATGTACCTTCTGGCAGACATAGGGGCCTATTGATCATTTTACTGATCAAAAGAGCTAGGCCTCGTTTCATAAAAGGTCAGAAACTTTACGATTACCGATTAGTTTTACGAACATTCACCGAGAATGTTTACGACCATTTCATTAGCAAGTCATAATTTCTTAGGACTGCTGATTATTTAGTTTGTAGAATATAAAGGTTAAAAATATTTTCTATCATTATTATTAAATGAATAGAAAAGGTGGAATGAATTGTAGGAAAGCCAATAATGATGTGTGCCTTGAAGGTAAAATGGCAAAATCAGTACTCTATCTTGAAATACATGTATATAATTCTGGAACATAATGAGTGTGATCCATTATACAGTCCCTTATTTTGTACGATCAAAGGGAGGTAAGTGGTATGTCTGTATTGGATGACGCTTGGTCTTATGTAACCCTAACTTATCAAACAAAGTGATTTAGTCTGTCATTTCAAACAAATTCTCAAAATTTTTCATGTGATCTTGATGTAAACATGAAGGATTTAGAATTTACGACTGCCCAATCTAATTAAAAATCGATCTCTCACCGCTCTCGTTTTCTGATGTCGCGTAGAGGATGAACGCAATCCGCTATGGGGTCACGTGCGGGTGACCTCTCGTAGATGTGTAATGTCCAACCAATAAAAATGCAACTTACAAAAATTAATGGCAGAGATGTTGTTTATTTTATACAAAAAGGAAAGTCAGTCCACAAAATCCCATCAGAATATGTTTTTTGATTAGAACCCATCCAGGGTTATGAATATAATTCTGTACAACCATATTTGTGTGTTCAGTGTTGTTTATAATGTTAAAAATGTTTACATCTCTTTGCTATTTGATTGCTTACAAGATTCTGTAAGTCACTTTTTCATTGGTCGAAAATGACACATCTATGTGGTCATCTGCATGCGACCTCATAGCGGATTGCGTTAGATCCTATACGCTACATATCAGAAAACAGGAGCAATTAGAGATCGGTTTTTAATTAGACTGACGACTGCCCAATCGGAAATTACCGACTAAATTTTTTCGTAAATCAGTAAACAGAAACGTCTATGAAAGGGATGGTAATCATAGTATTGGGTTTTTGACTTTTTTCCACGATTTACGACCTTTTATGAAATGATGCCCAGAACCAAAGCTATTACAAAATGGTATGTTAATTAGTTTGTTAATGTTAAGACTGGAAAGATACCACTGAAAGGAAACATCAACATCTGAGGTTTGACTTTTTCATATCAGACATCAAAAGACACTTTCCCACAGATGGTCACATCATACACACATGTTAACACACATTCAGAGACTAGAAAAATACATATCATATCTTGGAAACAAAAGACTGAGTATGTCACCTTATTGGTTACCTAAGATGAAGTGATTTCCAACCTGATTTACAAAAACTATGACCCCAGGGGAATACATGTTCCAAATATGAAGAGAATTGGTTGAGCAGTTTCTATGAAGGAATTTAAAATGTTCCAAAGTTTTCAAATTATGCACACCTAGTTTGAATTAATATACCTTAGCAACTGAAGTTAGTGTTTTCAATTAGAACTGGCAGCAGGCAAAATTATCTGCCTATTATAAAGATAAAGTTTTCAAATTTGCCAGCTATGAATTAATATTCTTAGCATCTGAAGTTAAAATAGTCAATTACAAGTAGGCTATATATTGATATCTATTATAAAATTTTGCCACCTTTGAAAGTCCTCATTGAAACCCCTGCCATGTCATATTCTGTTTCCTATAAAATTTACACCTTTGGAAGTCCCCCCCTATCAAAAATCTTATTGAAACTCTGCAAGTGACCTAAAATGATACCCTTAGTTTTTGTTTAATACACTAGACAAAACATTAGATTTGTCTGTTTTTAAATTTTTTTCACAGATATAAAAAAAAAAATTAATTTCAACATTTTCAAGCATTTGACAGTTTCTCCCCCAAGTCTTTATCTAGATTCTCAAGCCTTTCAAGGATCTCTGCATCTGGTATAGAATTTGTTCTCTTCTTTTTGGGGTCCCAGCCCTGTTTGATTGCTTTTTGAATCCTTTTCTTTTGTTTCAAGGGGGCTACCTGGACAAAGTAGTATCCATCAAAAGATATGGATCTTCTATATCGTCTTTTACTCATTATCTGCTCAGTATTTTTTGTCTGATTGGGTGACTCAAAAATTGTCTCCCAAACACCTTCTGCGGGTTTTTGGAAGTTTTTGTTCAAGTACAACAATTTGATCTCCTCCTCCGACTCTGTTCTTCTTCGTTTTCTTGGCACTTTTATTTTAGCACTACTTTCATTTTTTCCATTATCTATCATTGCAGCCTTACTACTTTCACATTCTAATTCAGAGTCGTCATTATTTGGTAGACATTCATCAAGGGAGTTGACCTGACAAACGTTTACTGCTGCCAAATCCTGTGTCTCAGGTAGATCTGTTTCTTCACTTTCGCCTGACCAAACATGACTTTGCTTACTCTCTTTTTCTTTCTTGTAAAGTTCCAAGGATCTGCGTTTCAAACGACTAGACCTTCGTGAGGAGTATGAATTGTCTATTGAATCTTCATTTTTTGAATCAACAGATTCCTGACATTCCCGTATAATATCAAAGTCAGCTGACTTGCGTCGCGGTCTGCCCCGTTTGCGTTTGTCTTTTTCTGTATTTGGTTTTGACTCCCCTATTGAAAGATATTCATCAAGACTATCCAAGTCAAGTTTTGACAGAGTTTGTATACCCTTTTCTGAACCTGAAGCAGCAACCACTGAATTTTCAACTGTCACGCTTTCTTTTGGAGTAATGTCTTTCTGTTCTTCCGATGGCTCATCTCCCTTTTTTCTCCGCTTTGGTGGCCTTCCTCTCCCTTTCCTTTCGGATTTGATCGTGTCCTTAACGTCATCAGTACACAGTGATGAACTTTCAACACTGACATTCTCATTCTCTGACCCAAATTGGGTAATATTAATCTCATATGACTGAGCAACAGGTGGCACATTGTTTTTCATCTTGACTTCATTAGACTGCTTGTTCAGCTTTTCGGGAGAAATCCATTTTTCACCAGACATTTCAGTGTCCTGCACTCCTTTTCCAAAACTATCATCACACAACAATGGTTTCAGACAGGTAATATCACCGTCGTGTGAAGTAAGACTCCCATTATTATCATCACAAATTTCTCCTTTTATTTTTTCACTGTTTTCACAGCCGGCATCATTTCCTTCCTTTCTCACATCCATGTCATCCTCAGTTGATTGCATTTCATCGATATCCATCTTACAAGGGTTTTCTTTTGTGCCAACTTCATTTTCAACTGCCTCTAAATACTGTACATTTCCAGGAAAGGATGTAGTATTTTCAAAACTCACAATTTGCTCCTCATTTTTTTCATACAAACATCCCTTCATTTCTGATTTTTGTTCTGCCAGAGTTTCTGAGTGGTCTTCATCTTCCTTAATATGTTGCTCAGCGTTACAGTGATCCAGTGAGTTTTCATGTGTTTCTTCAGCATCTTCTGAAGATTTATGGTTTGTCTTCACTAAGGAAGTGAATCGTCCTGCAAGAGATTTGCATATAGAAAGAAATTCTTCAGCACGAGAACTGTTGGTTGAAATTGGTACAGTCTTGTCTATCACATATTTAGTGCCTGATCCATAATAAGTTGCCAACTTCTTTGGTTTCAGAACATTTGCCGTGGATACACCTTCCTGATTCTTTTTGCCTGTCGTACATTTTTCATTAGTCTGTGACCTATCTTTTGATAAATGTTTCACATCAGTAGCAGGAGTATAAAAAACTAGATCATCGTCACATAGAGGAGACACGGGGGTATTTATAACGTCACTGATTGGTAACGGGGATACGTTATCCCAGATAGTCTGTGAAGGGGAGTATGGGATTGTATCACTCATACGTTCATTTTCTACATTTGATCTGATGGTCTCGGTTCTCCCAGAATCAGGTCCACATGTCTCAATGGAAGACTCGCACAGTGAACCCTGGTTCATTTCTTTAGTTAAATTTGGAGAATCAAACATTTTGGCTGGCATCTCTGGTGCCTTTTTATCGGGAGACCTGGGGAGCTCAACATCTTGTATGTTATTGCTGATGCAAATGCTATCCAAAGCAAACTGCTTTGATCGACGTCTATTCTTCCGTTGCAGTATGACAGAAGAACGGGGTGAAATGTCCATCCAGGTGCTTCCCAGGTGCTTTTCCTCCAAAACCTACAATACCAAAAAAAAAAATCAATTAAACGTACCATATGTCCAAGGTGAATTTTCAGGTAAAAATTACTCTTTAGTTTATCTTGATGACGAGTGACTTCTTGATATCTTTTAGTCCATATGTAGGACCACTTAAGAACTTTGAGGTTTTAGGAGTTCTGGAAACTACATTGTAACATGAGGTCAGGGCCCAGGGTCATAAAACTAGTCTGAATCTCAGACAAATTTTTACTCAACTTCAAGATTTTACTCAAATCTTGAGAATTTTCTTAACTTGCGTAAAGTTCTTAGACAAATTTCTTTCTCAAGTGATGAAATACTTAAGTACGGCATGTAGCTGACTTAAGTCATTCTTAACAGCGAAAATGGCTGCCTCTATGTTCGCCTCGGGATAAATAAATGCAAATATCATTGTCATTGTCGCCCTAGAGTGTTTTGGGAATGTTTAATCCTTTGGCTTTCAAAAACAACTTGTTATTTCAGCAAAATAGGTTTTGGAGACCAACACTTCTTTCTATGTTGGCTTGTTTTGGCCATATGATGTTTGTTTACATTAACAATAGGGACGGTGTAATTCTAGTCCGGTACATGTACCCCAGTGTATGTTCCGAGTCATTTACCTTATCTAATGTACTTATACTAATTTACTTGTATCCTGAATATCATTTATTATATACATTATGCATATCATATGTATAAATTACTGACTTCGGTCATGTATTGGCATTTTACAAGACGTTTTTAAGGTTTCTAAAAAGTTATATATATATATATATATATTTCCCTTTTTATGCCACAAAACGTGCTGCTTCATTTTTAATGTGTATTATGCCTCTTGGTTGGTTATTAAATAATTAAACATAGATTATGGTAAGAATAATATTCAAACATTGATGTTAAGTGAATCTGGAAATAAATCTTTCCTCAGTTGAGAAAATTCTAAAGTCGTTTTATGGTCCCCGAGTTTTCACTTTTTACTCAGATGAGCAAATTCTTAACTTTTGAGAATAAAATTTGTCTCAGAATTTTCCTTGTTTATGGTTCTGGGCCCAGAACTTATTTTATGACGTTACTAATGATATCATCATAAATTAGCATTTTTTGGTTTTATTACCAAAATGGATGACAAGAACTTGAAGAAAAACCTTCATTTTGATGTTGTTAAATTTTATTTTGAGTTTTCCCAACATGCTCAAACTGAGCTTGATGACTTAAATTTAAAACATGTAATAAGGATACAATTGTAAGGCTTCCATTGGATATATGTGAAAATGTGACCCAAAACTTCCTGGATGGGTTACAGTTAGTGACAGAGAAAACAGTGGACATTTGGAATATGCATTAGCAATGAAAATGGCATTCAACTGGCAAATTTCCAAAATGTGCATAGTTTAGAATATGGCTCACTTTTTTTAAATAATTTTTAATGTGTATGCATTGAAAGTTATATACCAACAAAATTGTTATGAAACACTCTTTAATATGATATATTCTTTAGTTTGATATGTACATTGTAGCTTGCAACATATTTTATTGAACAGTAAAGTTGGGATATGTTTTTGAAACAATCTGTGTACCTGTCAAAATGATATGCAGTTCCTAAATGTACTTGTAATTGTTTATGTACATGAAAAAAAATACTTGGTGTAAAGATGGCCTTAATTAATCAGATGATTCTTCTAATCTATCTTTCCCTGTTAACAGATGATAACTGGTATAAATGCAATACAAAAATGTGACTAATTTTTTATTTAATGGTTTGCATGTTCATGTACACATCACAGTACAATTACATGCATATGTACATATACAGGTATATACATATTGAACTGCTCGCAATTTATGCATTCTGGATTTTCAGAAAGAATATTTGAATTGGAGGAAATCTAAACCATATTGGACCAGAAAGACATTGAGACTATGGAAATATATTTCAGGGTTTTCCCTGGGATTTTCAAATGAGGAGTCCATGGACTCCCACAACTACAAAATTAGGAGTCCATTTTTTAATTTAGGAGTCCATTTGCAATCCACTTCAATTCGATCAGAATTAAACTGAATGTCAAATGTGCACTTTTGTTGATAATTACAGACATCCCTATAAACATGAAATTAAATAAAATATAGTTGTTTTAACTTTATTTGAAATCATACGGAAATTTTATATCAAAAATCTATAAATTGTAATACAATTACATGTTTTAGAAATATAGATGCAAAAGTTACTAAATACATGTAGCCTACTAATTGATGCCTCAAAATTATTTATTTGAAAATTATATCTACTTTATCCATTTCAAGTATTAAAGTACTTTATCATATGTAAGATTTACATAAACATTTGTGTAAATAAATCATTTTTATATAACCATCATTAGTACTTTCATTATTATTTTTTAATTTCCATAATTCAAATGAAAGTCGGGTTTGGTATCCCTTCTTTAATTTACACTTCCGGAAGTACCCATAAAGTGATGATCGATGTTGTCTTGTTGATTCTAGATCTATATTAGAGGTAAAGATGTTCCTGTTTTATTGTAAATAAAATGATGAATTCAGTTTCTTGGTTTTCTTGTGGAATTGCACTAGACCATGAGAATTAAAAATGGACATAAAAAAGAAGCAAACTGGTAGAAATAGGTCGCATGCTTGGTTTATTTACCCAAACGATCTTAAAAGACATCAAGTATTTAACGCGTCCACTAGGACGCAATAGATCTTACTTTAGGCGTCATTTAGGATTTTTACGCGTAAATACGCAGAATTATTGCATCAGGGAAAACCCTGATATTTGTTTTAAAACAATATACTGATAAGACAAGGTATCTAAGTAAATGAAAGGACTGCTCACTTCATTCTCTTTATCCCCATCTGTGGAAGTGGCCCCATTCAGATCTGACGAAATTGAACTCTGACTGACTCGGAGACTCCTTCTTCTCCTCTTTCGAACACACTTTTCCTCCATGAAGTTATTTTCCTGAACTGTTCTACGTCATACTCTATAAAATAAAATAAATATAACTGGTCATGTTGGCACAGTGTACATGTAGTGGCTATTTGTATGACTGTGATATACCTACATACTGATGATACTCATGATACTGTAAACTCTAAAATTCTATTCACACAACTGTTGTACATGTGGACTCAGAAACTTGTTGTGAATGGAAACAATTCTGTTTGCACCACTGTTACTATGATTACAGCCCGATTCTATCTGCATTACTATCATGATGTACAAATTCTATCCTGCAAAAAACCAACCTGCACAAATTCTGAAGATCTAGATTGTATTAGCATGATCATTCTCACAAATTTTTAAAAGTACAAGAACACTACACAGATTTATGGTCAAGGCAATCAGCACATTGACTGTGCCAGTTATATACATGTATATATAAGGATGTGGGCTATCCATACAGTCACCATGCCTGTTTCATGCAAAATATACCAGACAGGAAATATGCAACAATTTTAAGTTACTTTTTTCTGGTAAAATCTGTTTTACCAAAAACAAAAAGTAGGCCCCTAACTTAAAATCATTGCAGAATTTTGTATGTAAAATGTAATGTAAACTTAATGTAAGCTAAAAAGACCATATTTATATGCACATTGTTACTTTTGAGAAGAAACGATCATGCTGAATTTCCTCCTACACCTTGTTAACAAGAATGACCGAAATGACAAGGTATTATCCGGAATAACAGGGTATTAACTGAAATGATGCTTTGATCATAAGTAAACTAAAAATAAATGTGAATCATTAATGAGAATCACAAAAAAAAGCATCAATTTGCATTCTATTCCATTTAGAAAGAAAAATAACACTCGTGTAGAATGAGGAACGGAGAGGACATTCGTGCTAATACTTTTTTTATAAACCAAAATAATCATATTTCACTTTATTACTTTTGTTTATTAAATAAGTGTCATTTCGGTGTATTTCAGTGAATGAGTGTCATTTCGGTTATTCTATGTACCGCTTTACTAAGTGACACTTAATGACTTATCATCTTAAAAAGTCATGTACACGTCGCATTTAAGTTCTTTAGTTTTAAATTTTCTAGTTGGGGCACATGACCTACTAAATGTTTTTCTCACTGAAAATTGGACTCTTTGACAGTAAATAAACACGGACACCATACGAAGGTGGTAAATTTTCGGACGGGCAGTGTTTTGTAATGAAAATGGAGATTCTAAAAGTAAAACCACATTCAATGTGCACGTAAATGAATCGTTAATATTTAATTCGACACTTGATATCGGGTTTGTTTGTGTTGAGTTTTACAACTAATTATATTAAGTTTAGAACAGCTGCATGTTAATAGCATACTCTTTTTGTGGGAGTTACTTACACACATTTAAATTTCGTGGTAAATTTATACCTACGTCCAATCATAAAGACATGAAAGATGCGCATGCGTGGGACATTTAAATTATGATAAAAGAAAAAACCTAAACGGTTTAACATTTCCGGATTAAAACTTTCCTACTATTTTTAGCAAAATAAAATCGACATTCCTACACCAATGATTTGTAAAGAAACATCTGAGATTGGTATTTTCTCTTACAGTTTTGTCATCATGTGAAATACGTGACATGGACATGATGTCTTCAATTTTATTAAAAAAAAATAGCTCAAATTTTATTCTATTATATTTTCCGAATTTGAGTGAATAGGAATCACAAAAAATAGCATCAATTTGCGTTCTATTCCATTTAGAAAGAAAAATAACACTCGTATATAATGAGAAACGGAAAGAGGACATTCGTGCTAATACTTTTTTATAAACCAAAATAATCATAAGAACAGTAAAAACTGATTATGTAACCGGACATGTTTGTATATCGACAACATACAATTGCAAATAATTAACAAAATTATCGCTTATTTGTAGAACATTTTTAGTTCCGAACTCGACGTATTTATTCATTTTGTATAGGAAAATCATATTAAGTGGGACGCAAAAATTGTTTAATAATATGTGAATGATGAATAATAATAGATCTGAATATATTACCTAATCTCCGTCGAAACCCAAAAGTTAAACAAACGATTATATGGTCAAAATAATGAAATAAAAATGAGCTTGAGTATTGAGTAAATTTAGTGATGTCGGACCCAGATATGTCTTAAAATACGTCGATATTATCCTTTCTGATATATTTCATTTTATCAAATAAAATATACTGCATGACTATCATGCTGTAAATTTAAATATATCAGAAAGGAAAGTATGTTATAAATACGACAGGGACATGTGTTACTGACATACGAAGTAAATCATCAGGGTCATTTCCTGTCTAGAAATGTAGCGTGTTCACACCAAATTCATGTATTAAAATACTGAGGCGCTGTTTTTACTTAAATTTTCATATTTGATGTCGATCTATATACATTTATTCTTTACCAAAAAAAAAATAAATAAATAAATAAAAATAGATAAATAATAATAAAAAAACCGTCGAAGTGTACGCCTTCAAAATATAATTTTGTAGTAATGGTTAACCCATGAAATAGGGCATATTTCAAATATTTCAAATATTTAAATATTATACATATTATTTTTCCCAAATATTTCAAATAAGTCATAGAATAATGGTTTAATCTTCAGTTTGATTTCAAAATGCTACAAGTATATTTCATGTCACATGTTATAGATCACTAAAGGCATAGATATCAAACTATTAGCCGTCAGGAGTCAAAGGAGACAGTATACTGAAATTTGTTTAACTTTGGACAAACTCAGACTTCCGGAAAATCCAGAAGTGGTATCAAAATTCATGGAAGAGTATGCATCCACTGTTGACCTGTTACAAAAAAGTAACCCTCGTTACAATCTTCATATGAAGTAAGTAACATGTTTGCTATTAAAGGCGGCATAATTGGTTTCCATGGGAATAACGGTTGTTTTCTGAAAGACCTAGTCTAAACAAACGACACATATATTATTTATCAGAAAGTTTATCACTTTTTACACCCACTACAGTATATTCATCTGTAGAATAAAAATGCGGGTACCACTTTTATTAAAACAACAACAACAACAGCAACAACAACAACAACAACAAATGTCGATGATGCCAAGAAGTAGCTTTTCATGTGAAATTGTCGTATAAAGAGTAGAGAATTCGTATATTTTAATACAACGGATTTAAGAAACATAGCGTGTCTTTAAATTTTCTATTAGCAAATTTTTAAGTGTCCATATCTGAATTACACCTCTGGTATATAAGACACATTACAATAATTGTTGTTGTTTCTTTTCAATGGCTGTCAGTATTTTGGTAAGGAGTAAAGATAAAAGTTTGTTGAAACATTGTCGGATCCAAATGATATGTATTCTTTGTTCGTGTGGGTTTTTATGAAATTTAGATATCCTGTACTAATATGGTAGCCCTACCACACATTTTTATCATTCTCATCGTCTATTCCAAACTAAAATGAATATTTTATTAACAACGATTTATATATTTAAAAGTGTTCAACAATGGTAAGTTAAATTAAACCAACAAAAACTCATTCAAGCACTTTCTATTTCAAAGTCCTCATATTCCACAAATATTTCAATTTAAGAAAAACCTCAAATAGAATATGTTTTATTTCTATTTTACCTTGTTTAGAATACATTTTAGATATCTGAGAGGGCTTATTTTATCTGTCAAACTTGCTCATTATAAATTTATTCAAACTTATGTTTGGTTTACCAAGTTGTGTAACTAAGGAGTCACGTTATCAAACTGTTGAAAATGAAACTTATTTATTCCCTCTGGAACAACGGAAATATTGTCTTCTAGATATAGAATCAGTATAACTCAAAAATCCTTTTACCATTCTACTGTTACTGTACAATAAAATTTCATTTGGGTTTTGATTTCGTTTACTAGTATTTTGTTGTTTTCATTTATCAACGAACTTGAAATCATAACGAAATCTTACATAAATTATATCTGTAGTAATAGGTTTCATTACAAACAGGTTTGTTATTTCAACGAAACTCTCAATGACAACGATTTTGTTTTATTTCAAACAACGAATTTTAAACAACGAAATTTTAACCCCATGTAATTTTCTGATTCTATGGTATGTTATGAAATCAATAAGACACACCATTAAGATATTCTCCGTCGCTCAGTATTTTGAGATCAAAAATTTCTCCCATACCTCAGACAAATCAACTTATCATTATTATTTTTTTAATTTGAAGTAGGTAACTAGAGAGGAAATGCATTAAATACCGAATTGAGACATGTTATTGTAGATGTAGCACAGCGACCTAACTAGGTTATGATCTCTGTAGACGAAATATATTATATTGGAATCTCCACGGTGTAGATGTTGACATTCAAAAGAAACCGTTGATCAGAATATCCCTTCCGCTAATATACGACTATGGAAATATCAGATACCAAAGTATAAATCTTAATGATGTCCAGGATACATATACAAATGTGATGGATATTGGAGAAACACGGACCTCCGGGAATAAATAGGTGGGATCAGGTACCATATGGAAGAATAAGCATCCCTTGTTGACCGGTCGTGAGTTCACAGTCTCATTCAAATGAAATAGGTGAGGAAAACATCCTCGTAACAATTGGTACAGACAACTCAACAACCGCTATCGAACAGGTATACCCAACATTTCATTTAATGAAACAGAGTAATCGCAAACAAGGCTATTATAATGACCGTAAAATTTGCGGAACGTTGACATATTTTTATATGCCTTTGTCAATAACTGAATATATAATGAGTTACGTGGCTTTGGCATTAATTTAAATGTTCTATCGAATAATAAAAAACTCGCTTTCGAAAATAACAAGACCATTGTCTTGCCAGTAAAAATGTTTTGGAATGGTCCAAATGATTTGATCATTAGTGGATAAAGGAAGGAGATTAATAATCTAACCCTGCTACACCTCCTCTTTCCATTTGCCTTCTCTGAATTTCCTTTCTATATATAATTTACTCGTCATGTCTTTGCCATTGTAATATGTGGTGCTGTGACACACCGTTTGGAAGGGCTTTAATAATTTTGTAATAGTTTGTGCCCAATCGATATCCGTTTGCATATACGGAAATAAAATACGTTTAAAACACATGCCTTTCGCACACGACAAGTCCACGGGATAATGCAGTTAAAGACCAAAACCAGATATTGTCAACAGCGTATTTTTACAACCAAACTGTGAAATTACCCCCTCTACCCACCCTACAAAATCCTTACTTTCTAATCTTTGAATGTGCTAAATTGCTATCCCCAATCATTATTAGTTGACAACCGAAATGTAGAGATACTTCACACAAGACTCAGACTTAACTGCAGTTACCTTTAACTGGTAAATCAATTGAATATTTATTCCCTCGTAGTATAATCAATTTGATAAACCCAATTGTACCAACAGTAAACCAGAAATTACCCAATGCATTATTTCCTCTTATAATGTCCATTGTATATTAGCATCCCAGTTCTTTTCCTAGAGCCCCGCCCCTTCCATCACGACACAGACCTTCTTTTGTACGGCACGCAAAACGCTGATGATATTTGAACTATTTGCGGCTGTCTAAATTACTTGTATATCAATACTTTAAAATGCTAAACATTCTTATTTACATTTATAAATTCAACTACTTTATGATTATTTATAATTAATATATACGTAATAGGGATCTTTTCACCACACTTTCGATATTACCGATTTTATATTTTGCTCTTGTGATTCCATACTGTCTCGTATCTTTGTATTACGTACATTTTGTCACCACAAATAATAATTTGTTTTAATTTTATATGATAATTATTATATGCAAAAGAAAACGGATTCCGAATTATTTCGCATGATGCAATGAATCTTTTAATTCAGTGATGGAAAATAAAATGCTGTCTAATCTAATAATTTTAGGGGGAATAGAAATGTATTTGAAAAAAACATTTTTTTATACACCTTATAACTGGAAAAGCTCAAACTCTGCTTTGTGAACTCACTTTTGTCCTGTTTAAGATTGTAAATACCGAAAACATAATGTTGATAATACAAAGACAGAGTGAGAGAGAGAGAGAGAGAGAGAGAGAGAGAGAGAGAGAGAGAGAGAGAGAGAGAGAGAGAGAGAGAGAGAGAGAGAGAGAGAGAGAATGATAATGTTCCAGTCACCTTTGAATATTTGTAAACAGCACGTTCTTCTTAATGTAATGCTGTCAATCAATTGTAACTCGTTCATACATAGTGTCATTCACACATACAAAAATCTACATTCCAGACAATCGTTACAAGGAAAGCTTCACATATTATATTAAATTTAAGTTCCGCGTTTGTCCAAACAATAATCATTCAAAAACTAGCGATACAGTACTCATTTGTTTAAAATTAATGTTATGTGTCGTATCAGCACAACGACATTTCAAGATGTTTATAATACGGGCAACCATATTGCGATACAAAAATTCTCGGATTTCGGATTGGGGTTCAATAATTTTGTTCACACATTGTGTTACAATTCATTGTTCAAACTTTAGTATTTGTATTCAATTCTTGTTATTTTGTTAAATGGTGTTTTACACTACACCCAGCATTATTCCAATTAAATTGTGGCCAGTTTTTCGATTCTTAGACTAAACTATAAGTTAACGCGTGAGTTTTATCTTTGGTGAATATACAAAACTTCCGTGTGGAGGTAGAAAATATATGCTGCCAGTTTCTGACTAAGTCGGTTTGAACCACCGAAAGTGATGATACGTTCCATATTTACAAGAGAGATAATTTAACTAAGATTAATTCCTCGCAGATGAAGTGAAATAAGATATC